>JACEIK010000305.1:233988-246273 GCA_018107945.1 Datura stramonium | reverse complement strand
TTTTAAAATATGATTGAAATAATTACCATCGAAGTTACATTGTAGCCAATTAACATTGTAGTTACATCCTGTTTCTTCTGTCCAATTCACTTAAACTTGAATCAATTTTTTCTTTTTACAATTTTGAATTGTACTATTTTTCTTCAATTCTTTCCGTGAACATTGTAAATCAATCTAATTAGATTATTAAACAATTAGATCTGGAAAAGATATTGTCTTGACATTAAAATTCACATATAGTCATTTTTTAATTTATGTAATCGAAAAATATAATTATTTTTATGAAGTTTAAAAATTGCATTTCTAGGACTATATACATTTTGAGTCGTTTCTGAACAGATTAAAAACAAAATAATGTTACCTAAATTGAAATAAAATATAATAAAAAAATTTTAATAATTCAATTAATTTAACTACGTGAACTTCACCTTATTGGTGAAGGTTTGATTCCCCTGGTTAATAGACAGATAGGACTTGAGAGAATTAGAAATCAATAAGTGTGTTCTTTTGTATTCATGGAAAGAGATTAATTTATGTATAACAATAAGTAATTTTTACCGGATCACCACATACCCAAAATATATCTGTGGTGTACTCCTCCCTGAGAAAAAGCATTATAATCTTAAAAATAAAATGGGTTATATGTTATAACAGGTATAAATAACATAATAATATAAAAATTATTTACATTATTTATCAGTGAATATTAGTTAAACTCTTGCAAAAACGAGTTACCCCGATATCGTGACATTCCGTTAGGACATCAACGAACTATCAAATTATAAGACCTGCAATATTTCTCTCATATCCCATTTTTTATATTAAAAGATTAGAAACTCAAAAGATACAGTTTTTTCTTTTAAGCTAAATCCGTATCTTTTTGGACCATAATCAAGAAAAGTAATCACCTGAATCTTAGATTAATTAATTAGTGCTCCTACTCCCTGCAAATCATAACACATATTGGTGCTCCAATTCTTTTTCCTAATTTGAAAAAGAAACACAAAAACAGAAATTTCCATTTATTCACTTGTGTATTATATTATATCATTTGGACAGTTTCTAAACCTAATATACAAAAAATACATTTTTTTTTAAATAATAAAATAGATCTCGAACTTAATTCTATTTTAAAAATTAACTCGTTTGGTGAAAATTGTTCAAATTCATACGAGAGGACCAAATCTTTCATCACTGGTCGACGGGGGACACTAAACAATTTTAATGTTGTCCAAGGGCCACTTTGATCACCAATCAGCTAACCCCAAAAATTAAACCGAATCTAATAGGACTATGTAGGAATCGCCAAAACGTTGATTACCTATTGGACACACCTTATATTAACATTAAGAAAAGATACATTGGTTAGTGGGATATCGTGATACTTCATATTTTAATTTTTTTTGCTTAATATATACAAAGAAAGTAATATAATATTATGGGCTGCATTTAAATATTGGGTTACCTACCTTGATGGGAACTCATCGAACTACAAAAATTTCACTATAAATACACGTGAAAATTCATCTCTATGCAGTAAGCAAACCAAAAAAAGAAAGGAGCAAATTAGAAATTAGTATAGAAGTTAAGGCAATTATGAAGAAGAGTGGAGTCATTGTGCTAATTATGGTGTTAATTATTTGGGTTCCAATTAAGGTGGAGAGTGCAATTGGGATTGACATAAATCCATGCACACTGCCAGAATGTGTAGGTGCATGTAAGAAAGCCTTGAAGGAAAAATACCAAAGTGCAACATGTGCAACGGGGCCTAAAGGAAAATACTGCATCTGCTTGGGATAATGATGATACTTCAGTGTGTACTCCGTTTTATTTTATGCATAGCAGTGTAAAAGATATCATTGTATAAAATGAAACAGAGGAATTAATAATATTTAGTATAAGGTTCCTTCTGATTCACTTCTCTTACATATAGTATGTATGAGAGGAGGGAAGGAAGGCATAATAATGTAGTTGGGTTTTATTTAGAGGTTTTATTTAGAGTGCTAATATTAAGCTAAGTCGGTCTATTATTAAAAGTTAATCGAGTTCTTGTTCTTTTACATTAATTTGAATAATCACAACTCGATAAATCTATCTATTACTGAACGCACCTCTCTTCATCAGTGTAATTAAGTGACTACTTTCAATAAAAAGTTGTTCAGCTTTGTTCTGACTAATGTTAGCAAGAAGTGTTGCTTCTCATTTCCTTTTTGATCTTGGGTGTGTTTGGTCAGAAAGAACAATATTTTCTATGTAAAGTGCTTTCCAAAAGTATTTATATAAAATCTAGTCTTATTTGGTAATTAAGTAAAGAAAATATTATTTTAAAAATATTTACATAATTTAAGCAAATACTATAGGTGAGAGCAGGGTGGTGAGGATAGAGATGGGTGGTGTTAGGAGGATGACTGATGAGGATAATCAATATAAAATATCACTTATAGAACTTGTTTTTCTAATTTTTCTCAACGTGGAATATTATTCTTCTAATTTAGAAAAAATTAATTTTAAAAATGGATTAAATCTATAAATAGGTCATTGCTCAACCCTGCTCAAAGTTGAGTATAGGCTAAAATAATTTAGGTTAATATGAGCTAAATAATGTGTTATAGTTCAACTGGCCTCAACTTGACTCATTATTTTTATAATTTTCGTAATTATATTTTATAATTTTATCTAATATAAAAAAATTATAAAACACACAAACACACAAACAAAAAAAAACATTGCGTTTGTGTTTGAAAAGTTCAAGCTTAAAATTTAATTTAAATTTCAAATTTGATATTCACACTTTTTTTATTTCTCTACACAATGTTCTATACCGCATTAAGAACTCAACTTTCGAATTGCATATCGCAAGTGATTCAATATTCCTATCATGGTTTTTTTTATATCCAAAATGCAAACTTAACCCCCAATTAATTACCCTAAAACTAGAAAGAACATGAAAAGATCTATGTGAATAATAATCCTTGGGTGGAAAGAAATAAAAATATTTTTAATAAATATAAAATCAACTGGAAGAAATAAAATATAACATTAATAATTTATGTAGATGATTTTTTATATTATGAGTTGCATCAACGCAACTCTGTACCTTATTGCCCTTAGTATCAATTGTTTTTTTTTCCAAAAAAGTAAGTACTAATAATATTTCATCAATAATAATAATATAGTAATCAATACTTTTAGCAATCTAATGATAACAAAAAATAATTAAATAATTATTCATATGCAAAATTTTAATCTAGAGTTAAATCTTAGAAGTTAAAATTAACCATTTTTACGGATCAAGATTGAGCATCATGATGAATCTATTTTAAATTATTTATTTATGATTGAATCAACCTGAATTAATCTAAATCACTGCATCATTAAAAGCACTCTTACCTAAATCCATTAAAACTTAAATCGCTTAAACATATCATATAAATTTGAACTATTTTTGCTACCCCTAAATGAGATGCATCTAAATTTATCCAAATTTTCCAGCCATCAAATAAGGAACAAAAGACGCAAAAACTTAACAAAATAGATAAATGCAGTTGAAGAGAAGGGTGAGAAAAGGTGAAAATAAGTGAGGTTTTAGGATAAATAAATAAATCATAGTATCGAGAAATAGCATAAACAAATGTATTTTTTTTTTCTAAAAATAAATAAGGATAAAAATAAAAAAAAATAAAAAAGATATTTAGAGATGTTGGTCTATGATCACCAGCTTTCTTATTCTTATCTTGTGTTTGGACATGTGATATAAAATTATAATTTTAAATTATGATTTTAAATTAGTATTTGAATATGCGATTTATAATTATGATTCCAAAATTCTCCAAAAAGCATGATTTGAGATTCCAAATGGCTCCTTTGAATTTGATAACGGCAGAATGGATCGTTGCATATATTTATATACAAAAAAAACGTGGGAGATAAAGAATATAACTAGTTATAAATTAAAAAGAAAACACATAAATTTCTCACTAAACTTGTACACTAAACTTACTTTAGAACTTTAACTTTACAGATAATTATTTACCCCCCTAATCTCGTTTCAAGTGAATTTAATATCACTGTTGAAATTAGTGCTTGAACTGTTGAAAATTTATCGAAAATTATTTTCTTTGCCTCAACTGCGATCAAGAGTTTTTCTGAAGATATTGTTGATATTCCTATAAACAGATTTGAATTTATTAAACATATATGATCAACTCAAGAGTGAACAACAATACTGTATTATTAAATATATTTATTATTATTCAATTTTTATGATGTGTTATTTAAATATCTATGTTATTATAAGAAAAATACTTTGTCCTCTTTATTTGTAAATGTAGATGGTGATATGGAAAACATTGGATCAAAGCGGTAAAAAAAACATTTAAATTATTACTGATCAATAAACTACTCATCTCAATTTAAGTAGCTTTTATATATTATATTCCAACAGGTCAATTTGTAATCTATCAAATGTTACTCTCTGTGGTTAACATATTCATGAGTTTTGAAACAATGTCTACCGTAAATTTTGTGAACCCAATTATGTGACAAACTTTAATTGTTTAAAATTAGTATGTGCTATGAATGATATTTTTGCATGTTATGGATATATTGTACTAGAGAAATTTGTCTCTGACAAGTATTGTTAAGTCAAAATACTTTTGAGACAGGACTAACTTGATGCATTAATAATTAAAATAAATATATGTAGCAGTTTATATTATCAAGAAGTAAAACTATTAAAATTTAAATCTTAACAAGAAAATATCCTAAAAATAATGCGATCAAATTCTCTAATAACTTATTTTTACATTTACAATATTTTTCAGTAAATATTAGTTAAACTCTGGTATAGTGACATTCAAAAACGTGTAAGAATTAAGAATAGTGTATGGGAAAATTTTCTTGTATATTCATCTGTACAGAATACTAATACTTATACAAAGTTTTGAGAAAGAATAAAGATGAAAATAACACTAGTCTATTTCTTATTAGCTGAGTATTTGCAGCTGTATCTATTATATGGATCAATTCCTTTTACTTGGGTTGGAGTTTGGCCCAAACATTGGGGACCTGCAATATTTCTCTCATCCATTTTTATATTTAAAAGATTAGAAACTCAAACGATACAGTTTTTTCTTTTAAGCTAAATCCGTATCTATTGGGACCATAATCAAGAAAAGTAATTAGTGCTCCTACTCCCTGCAAATCATAACACATATTGGTGCTCCAATTCTTTTTTCCTAATTTGCAAAAGACACACAAAAACAGATATAGACAGTTCAAACACATTTTTTCGTAAAGAAATGAATTTTAGGTCTAATTCAATCTCAAAAATTACCTCGTAAGGTGAGGATCGTCCAAAACCGTATAACAAAACTAAATCTTTCGTCCCTAACTGACGTGGGACCGTGAACAATTTTAATGTTGTCCAAGGGTCACTTTAATCACCAATCAGCTAACACCAAAAAATTAAACCGAATCTTATAGGACTACATAGGAATCGTCAAAACGTTGGTTACTTATTGGACACCGCTTATATTAACATTAAGAAAAGATACATTGGCTAGTGGGATATCGTGATACTTCATATCTTAATTTTTTTTTGGCTTAATATACACAGAGAAAGGAATATAATATTATGGGCTGCATTTAAATATTGGGTTACCTACCTTGATGGGAACTCATCGGACTACAAAAAGTTCACTATAAATACACGTGAAAATTCATCTCTATGCAGTAAGCAAACCAAAAAAAAAAAAAAAGAGGAGCAAATTAGAAATTAGTATAGAAGCTAAGGCAATGAAGAAGAAGGGTGGAGTCATTGTGCTAATTATGGTCTTAATTATTTGGGTTCCGATTAAGGTGGAGAGTGCAATTGGGATTGACATAAATCCATGCACACTGCCAGAATGTGTAGGTGCATGCAAGAAAGCCTTGAAAACCAAATACCGAAGTGCAACATGTGCAACGGGCCCTAAAGGAAAATACTGCATCTGCTTGGGATGAGGATACTTTAGCGTGTACTCTGTTTTATTTTATGCATGGCGGTGTAAAAGATATAGTCGTATAAAATGAAACAGAGGAATTAGTAATATCTAGAATAAGGTTCCTTTCGATTCACTTCTCCTACATATTGTATGTATGAGAGGAGGGAAGGAAGGCATAATGCTGTTGGATTTTATTTAATGTGCTAATATTAAGCTAAGCCACAATTCGTGATCTCTTATCGGGTGTTAGTCGCTGAAATGAAAGTTCTTGTCGTTTTACAATTTGAATAGAAGAAAATGACTTTTTCAGATTTCTTATATGTAAAAATGAAGATTTCTTATAAAAAAAATCATAACACTAAATTAAAAAGAAATTATGAAAGGCTAGAAAGTCATTTTTCCAGTATTACCGAAAGAAACTCTCTTCATCTGTGTAATTAAACGACTACTTTCAATAAAAAGTTGCTCAGCTTTGTTACGAACTTTAGCAAGAAGTGCTTTCTTCTCATTTCCTTTCTGTTGATCTTGGGTGTGTGCGGAAGAAAAATATTTTCTATGGAAAGCGCTTTTCAAAAGTATTTATATAAATCTATTCTTATTTGATAATTAAGTAGAAAATATTAATTTTAAATTCTATATATATAGAGAGAGAAAATTTAGGCAAACATTACGAGGTAAGAATGGGGTGAGGGGTAGAGACAGGTGGTGTTTGGAGTGATGACTGATGAAGATATTACAAAATGTCACTTATAAAACTTGTTTCTCTAATCTCATCAAGAAAATTATTTTTTTAATTTTTAATGAACTTAGTTCTTTAAAAAAAGTATATTTTAAAAAATATTTTAACCAATTAAAGGTTTGTACCCTCGAAAGCGGCCACGCGTACCTTTTTGACAGCAACGAAATTCTGTTATTGTTCAACAATAAATACCCTCATAACTCAAACTAAGGCCCAAAAAGGTGATAGAAGAATTCTAACTAACATATTAATGATCCGCAACAATAAATAGCGAAATCAGAAATTTCGATGAGGGTGTTTTAAAATATTTTCAAGATCTAGTGTGTGTATATGTATACATATATGAAAAGTAACATTTGAGATACTATGATTTTCCACCGAAAGAAGTTCGACTGACTATCCTTCGGAGTACATAACTACACCCACTAGCAACAGAGCTACCCTTCCAGTAATCCAAATCAATCAATGTGGCACACTTGAAATAGGTACCGAGTTCTTTAAAGGCTCGTCCATGGTAAAACTAGTAAGGAAGTTAGCATATAGCTTACAATGAAATTTAGAAAAGGCAGCACCGTTCAACTGAACAGCAAAAACATCTGAAGTATAAACTAGGCACATATTGACAATCATCATCAGGAGAATATCTGAAGAAGCAAACTAATTGTGAGTTTTTACTCCACAACATCACGGTTTATGAAATTCAAGAAACGTCAAGCTTATACGCTGCTGGTTTGAGATCTGACCGAAGCATGATCCCTCCATCTAGATAACCCGGCACTAAATATCTTCTGCAAGATGCCCATTCTCTCCGTAACTAAACACTCCTCTAGATCCTTCATTTGGCCATGCTGCTCCTCCATCATCAGGCTCAGAGCTTCAACGTGTTTCATTTTGTGTTGCAACTTCTTCACCTTCATATAATAACAAGTAGAAAGAAACACAAGTCAAGCCAACAAAAGATATTGAGGGAAGAATGGAAGTACCATGAACTTGAGAAGCTAGAAAAACGAGAAGATGTACAAAAGCAAGTTTGACTTCTCCAAATATGATGAAAGCTTCGGGTTCATTTCCTAACCCTTCTATCTTTTTTTTAATCTTTTTTCCGTAAAGGCTTGTACCATTTCTTTCCTTTAGCCCTGAATCTTGTTATGAGTTCACCATATGAGTATAAGCGGAACCATAAACTCACCTGTGCTTCAACCAGAGTAGAAACCAGATATTCTACTTCTCTCTCTTCCTGGTCGGCCAACAATTTGGCGTGAGCAGCAGCAGCACCTACAGCAGTTGCAGTTGCGGCCCTCATACGTAAAGTTAGTGGTATAGTATTCCTCTGAGGGACTTCCACTTCTGTTTATGCAAGATAATGGAACCACAAAGTTAATAAAAAGAGATCATAACCATATTTACATGTTAATACATGACTACAGGTGATCACTATGAACAAACTTTTTAGCAGTTGCTGCAGTCTGATACTTGGATTGGAAGTTAGGGAGACAAAATGATGCCTATCATGGAAAATACCTGATCTCGCGAGCTTTTCCTCCTCTTCAGCACTTTCGACTTGACTGGCTCTGAAATAAGACAATTCACTTTCATGCTAAAAGAATAAAAGTAAATTTATAACTGTGTAATGATAATTAAGCCAAAGCAAGATACAAACATAAGACTGCTGAACAAACATAACAGGGAATCATACAGGATGAACTGCACAAAGACTGAACAAATTTGCACAAGAAGTCGATAGTTACAAACTCTCTCTGTCCCATATTATTTGTCAACTTCACTTTTTTAAACAATTGAAGAAAAGAGGACCTAATGTAGTTTTCAAAATTACCCTCTGTAATTATTATCAAGGAGGCCTAATATATTCACATGTTCAAAATAGCTTCTAAAGGGAATGTACTTTTGGAATAAAGTATAAAACTAACCATTTCTGGAAAGGAGACAGACAGACTGACATCTGAATCGGATGGAGTATTATATATCTATCCCAACAAAAAGGGATGGACGGAGTATTAATTACCTCTCTGTCTCACTGATATCAGCAATTGATCCCAATTCGTCATCATCTTCATCAAAAATTTCCGTTGAACACTGATTCTCATAGCAAAGGGCTGTAACAGCAGCCTCAGCTGCAGATGCTGTGATACGTGGACCAATAGCACCAGAGATGCGAGCTACCTGAAGAGTACAGATCACTAATTGTTTACAAGACCAATAAATGGTGGAAGTGGAATTAAACAAGATGACCTCAAGACCAAATTCCCATCAAATTATAGTATTTACTTACCAAACCCCAGGTCCATTTTTTTTCACATCTTGGAATGTTTAAAAAACTACCCCAAAAAGGTAGGAGTAAGGTTTGCCTACATCCTACCTTCCCCAGATCTCACTAGTGGGATTATACTGGGTATGTTGTTTTTTGTTGGAATGTTTAAAACAGTTAAAAAAAAGAAGCCATAGATAGCATGTTTTCCTTCACGGACTCCCTATTATCCTGTGCTAAACATTTCTTTTTGATGAAGTCCTGTGTTAAACATTTCTTTAATGGGCTATTTGCTCCATTTGCTTTTCTAGGCAAATCGAACATGATTTGATCAACTAGACACAAAGGCAACAATGCTGAGACGTAAAAGAAATAGTCCACAGTAACAGAAGCATGTGAACCTGTTTCATCAGGAAACTACTGGCTTCTGAAATTGGAGCCCTGCGTATTTTCTTGAGAGGAGGAGCCTCACTTTCAGCATCTCCATTCTGTTGATGCTCCTGGTTCTGCTCATGAGATTGATTTCCAGGAGTTTCTCCAGACTCACTTATTGCAGGTTGAGCTTGATCTGTGCCACTTACCTCACCATTTTTGTCCAAAAAATTAAGCTTTCTATGAATAGAACCAAGCATAAGATCCCCAAATGGCAACTGTATAAGCTTTGAGATACAATCCAGTTTACTCTTTGTTTTGACATTTTGAGTAACAAGATCCCAGTCATCACCATGTTTCAGTACAGATTCTAATAGGAGTAAAGTTTCGGCTTCAGTCCAGTTGGCTTTAGAGTTCGCACCATCAATTAACTTGAATTCATCTTCCAATTTGTTCTTGTCATAATTACCACTTTTAAAACACTTCTCACATAAATTAGAGCTTGCATCCTGACAAAAACAGAGAGAAAGCAATCAAGACAGCTGCTATTCTGAATATACTGATTTCAAGCATCCTGTATATATCAAGTTATCTTTCATTTTTTTGGCGTCATTCATAACTTAATTATATACAAGACATATGCTCCTGATCAACCAGGAAAATAATAAATTTAACAACATAGCACATCTTATTTATTAAATGATCTAAGAAGGAAAATATGTAAGAAACTGAGAAGCGAGTGCAAAACAAAGAAACGTGGTCTATGATTTGAAGAGGCAGCGCCTTGTAAGTTCTTCTAAAAATTTAGCAAACATCAATAAAGATAGTTTCATCAGAGAATATTTTGCGTCTAGAATAGATCTCCTAACAGCTTTTTGTCTTTTGGTATATATACAATTTTGACAAGCACCAAGAGTAACTCATAGAGAAAAGAAAAAACAAAGCCAAACAATACATTGCAGCTCATCTAAGTTATACAGAAAAGCATTTTGAGTACTCATCCATATAATTTCAGAAACTTTGTCACTGGCCTCTCAACAAAGATTTTCTGCAATGGCTCACTTACTAAAAGCAAACAGAAATAACACAAACAGCCAGTTACCAAGTCCACAGGATACACAAAAAGTTCTTACAAAATCAAACAGATATCATGCTTTAGTTCCTGATGATATAATTATCGTATCACTCTAACTTCCCCAGACCCCCGGGATCACACCGGGTATGTTGTTGTTTTTGTTGTATAATTCTCGTGTCAATTTTGAGCTCAAAAGGATATTTTTTGAACACCATACTGTTTTTCCATTACTCTATAGCAATTAAAACATAGTAGTAACTATTAATCAAGTAAATAAATAAAGGAGCAAAGAATGAATAGAAATTGGACAAGCAACTCAGAAAATACCTTGCTGTACTCATAATGACCCGAAGCACACTGTTCTTTACAACTCTCACAGACTACATTTTCCTTCTTCTGCTGCTCCACCAATTCGCCAAAAACATCCGAATACGATGCCATAGGCGACACCTTTAGTACAGTATCCACCGCATCACCAGCCCTCCCCCTGCCACCACCTCCGTCCCCGATGATGACCGGTGACGGGACCGGTGCAAGGGGTTTCAAAGAATGAGGAGCCGCTACAACCCTAACCCCATGTGGGGCACCTTCTTCAGCCCTAATCCTCCATTTTTCATCCTCCTTATCCTCTTCCGCCGGAGCATCAATAGCAGCCGGCGTTTCCGCATTACTAGGGTCAAAATTAATCAAACCCCACTTCTCCAAAAAGGTAAACACCTTGTGGAGGACACTTATGTCACCCACCAACGACTTCCGGACCTCCGTGAACGAAAGCCTTCGGGTCGGATCCTCGCGGTAGGAGGTAATAATGAAGTCCCTGTACTCTTTGTATATCCTGGGTGTCCTAGTAATCGAGCTGCCATCGAAGAATTCTCGCAATGACAGCCTCTCCACCTCGTGTATGCTTTGCCAAGAAAACCAACCTTTTCCATTGACACAAAGAAAAAATGTAGGAATTAGAGCTACTTTCAGACGAATAGAGAGAGAATGGGAGTTGGGTTTTACTTACTGGTGTAACTAGGGATCGTATAAAGGTCGTGGTCGGGTTCGTCGGAGGATTTAAGGCTATTGGGGTCTTGCAAGCGAGATGCGTCCATTAGAATTTACCTTTCGCCTTGTATAAATTTTCGAAGAAAAGAAATCACAAATCTTCAAGCTAGGACAAAAGTATTGCATAATAAGCCTTTAACGGGGAAAGTGCACAAATAACCCTTTAGGACCCCCTATTTAAAACATAGCCAACATTTATAATTATTTTAAAATTTGATCACCTCATAATCAACTCTAGTCCAAAAAATCAATTGCAAGCCTGAGGTTTAACTCCAGACTCGAGATGATATCGAAGGTCTGAAGAAGAAATAATAGCAACACCATGTGGTTTAATTCGAGTTCATCATGAATCTAATCTAAATTTATACTTAACAACAAATTTATTTACTTCTAATTTTTTAAAATTTTATATATTATAAACTATGTTTAGCTTTCACGGAGTTTGGATCTTTTTGGTGTTAGATAACAATTTATGCATTGTTTGATAGCTGGTTAGAGTTATATGGATACTAGCAGAATATGAATTAGTTAGGAGAGAATCTATATATTGTTTTGTGCAGAAATTAGTTATTCGGGACTTAGTTATTTATGTATTAATTATTCATGTATAACTTATTCCACCTTTTATTCCGCATAAAATAATACATGGATTCCCTCATAACTTATCACTTATACAAGTATTAATTATGCAGATTTCTAAATTGCAAATCAAACATTATATTAATTTTATACATAAATAATTTATTCTCTAACTAACTACCAAATATAATATTAATTATGTAAAATTTAATATTTATAT
>JACEIK010000305.1:204514-233498 GCA_018107945.1 Datura stramonium | reverse complement strand
CTATATAACAATAGAAAAATGATATAAACTATCCAAACATTATATTCATTAAAACAATGCAGTATGAATATAGTACAATATTATAAAACAATATGTAACAATCAACCAAACAATGCGCCAAGACCACTTTGAACCTACATTAGTCAAACTTGGACTTAATTTATGTGATCCATCACTATTCACAAGTTGTCCACTGACAGATTACTGACAGTTTAAGAGAATTACAAATTTGGACCATTTCAAACCAACATATCAGACAGAAATAACATAATGGAAATGGAAGAGCACGGTATACTTAGCATTTTCAATTTTGTTTATAAGAAATCTATTTTCTAAGAAAGTCGTCTTCTTTCTTTTTTGGCACCAAGAGGTACAGATTTCACCAGAATAGTGGTACAAATATTCTCTTCTTCTTTTTTTCCCAGTATCTTGCAACAGGGCAATGCTTGACAAGGAAAAAGACGCTGCAAGAGTGCTCTTCGTTAATGCTCCCAGCCTCAACTCCCAGTTAAATGAATCATTTTCTCCTCAAAGCTGAAAATTGGTCAATCTTCTTAAACCATTGGCAAGTAGTCTAGGTATATATAAGGGCCATCGTTTTTTATCAGAAATAAACTGAAGTGCTACGAACAGCCTCAGAAACCAGGGAAGCGGTAGTCTCATCAGCAACATTTATTGTGGTTCGAGTTGATGTAACCTCTATCAAGGCTTCATTGGGCGCCGAGATATGTACAATTGATACATTTTCTGATCCATCGGTACTCTGGACATGCTGTGCAGTTGCTTTCATTCCCATCTTCTGTAAAGCCATCAGAAAGGAGTCCAAGTCTACTCTACCCAGAAATAGCAATGGCCTAACTTGTGCAGAAAGCACTTGCTTGTTTCCAAGAACTAACCGATGTTTTCCCTGCTCAACGAGCAATTCTCCCTTTAATCTTGCAATACTTTTTTCTTGTATCATTTTTGTATCATTGAGCAGCTCAGAAGCCATGTCCATGTCAATGTCCATATCTGCATAAGTTTTCAACTTAGGCATTACTACAGTTTCATTTTCAGAGAAATAACGGACTGAAAATTTGGGGTTCCAACAGCTAATATGAGGCCTCAAACTCTCAGGAACCTGAAATGAGCAAGAGAAGCAGTAGTTAAGAGAACATGTTGCACAGTTCAGTTTCTTGGAGCAGAAGAGAGGGGGGGAGGGGAGAGAGAGAGCCTACCAGCACATGTTTAGGTTGTAATAACTTTAATAAAGGTATAGCTTTCTTTAGCCTGCAACAGAAAATGAAGTTTGTATTTGTAATGAGTCGAATCGAGAATGGTAATTGAGGAGCTACAAATCTGTACTACTTGAAATAAAATAGAAACAATGACTCTTGAGTGAACTTTATAATTATGATTAAAGAAAATGACTGAACCACTGGGCTGCCTCCCCAGCCTCCTATAAATGAGAAATAAAACCAGTTAACAGGTCAACTTTATTGTTTACTGGATAAATTAACTCACACTAAAAGGGAATAGTTCCTAAACTATCCAGGAGCGCAACCTTGGGCATCTCATGGTTCTTCATTGATTCCCAAAACTCTCCTATAAAGTACCTAGAAAGGATAATGATATGGTAAATAGCAAAGCGATTTTGGATCAAACCTTCTGGATCCTTTCCAACAAGCATCTTTTATCTGCTTTCTTTTTCATAAGGCACCTCTTAATCAAATTTAGTGAATAAACTTACCTAAATAGCACCAAAAGTATAAAGAGCTACAGATAGGGGATCAAAAAGAGTAAGCTTACTTTATTCCAGAGATGAATGAACATTGAAGGACCTTCATTGACATTGGCTTAAAAGGCAAGAAAGTCAAATTGATATCAGCTCCTTCCTGTGAAGTGTGATACATTGACCATAAAAATACAGTCAAGCCTCACATTAGTCAAACAACCAGGTGCATGAGATCTGAAAATATGAAAAATCATATAGCAGTTAGGTACCTCCACAATAAGCAACGAGTTAGGATCTGCACGCCAACGTTGAAGGAGATGGACAACAGGGCCAAGTCGTAGACTCCAGTGAGGACAGAATACTATGCAAGGTTCCTGCCAACTTGTTCTGAGCACATAACATTAGACTAGGCCAATGATGTTGATGGTCACAGCACCTCCAATAACATTTTTTTCAATAACCAAAGACAACAATGAAGTCAAAAGATGTGAAAGGATAGAAAAGTGTAATAAAGCCAAAATACTGTCTATAGCAAGCTTATTAAGCAGGTTACTGTGCTCATTTCTTTAGCTTATATCTCAACATGAGGGGACAAAATATATCTTACAGGAATTCCGATGAATGTATTGCAGGAGATACCAAGAGCTTTTTCTCGTTTGACAGCTGAATATGCGTGAATAGTGGTTGCCCAGAATAGAACTGTGGATCCACACATAAAACAAAAAGAAATACATTATCTCTACTTGTGACATTCTGTTTAACAGCGAGGGATTAAAACCACAAGATTCATAGTGATAATCAGTTAATCTAGTACTCTTTCTTTCCGTTGACTGGACAGCCATTCAGGTATGATACTGGAAAATGCCAATAACTCTTCCGCCGCAGAAGAAACAAAATATATAGGAACCTACAGCACATAAACATCCAGTTTAAATACATGAAAAACATATTACAGCTGAAGCAAACTTAGATATCCACAACTAACTGTACTAAAATTAGTATGAAAACGAAGCAAAACTTTAGAATTGGTAGACTCTTGTCCATGAGCATTGATCAGAGAAGGATTCAAATATAACGTTTTGCATGACGGATGGCAATAGTCCACGAGTGCATATAAAGTCTGGGAGACAGAAACTCTCGATACTCATTCCTTCACTGTCAGGATTACAATTAATATTACAACTACGAGTTTATATCTCCGACAGCAAGTCCAACAAACAGCAATGGAAGATATGGGGGCAAATTCTATTGATCTCATCCCTGATAGTATACTCAATTTTCACACCGATTAAGAAAAGAAAGTATTCTCAAGTTTCAGTAAATTCTAGGAAATCCTTGAATTTAAACAACTCAAATTCTAATAAATTATTAAGATGAAAAGAATAGAAAAGAGAAAAACTTTTGTTGAAGTGTTTGGCTAACAACATAAATACTCATTATATAGGATTTTTGAGTTACATGAAACAAAGGCAAGTTTCCTAATTCTTGAGATTCTTAATATGAAATAGTAATAATTAAGATAGTGTACACTTGACTAACATAATTAATAAGAATATTTTATACTGTTCTTAATGATTCTCTTTAACACACTCCCAAATTCAAAGAAAAACAACTTGAGTTTGTTTATTTTGAAAACAAGAAACATTTAAAACGAATTACTGGCATAGTAAACAACCGTCTCAATAGTCAATAGTTCCACCACAGAATGACCAGTCATCGGAAAGAAAACGCATCCGAAATTATTTCCACGGGAAAGTCATTGCTAATAGCACAGCGTAATAAGGTGCTCATTGTAGACATAGCACACACGGAGGATATCCCAATCACTAGGATAGCATAAATTGGGGAGAATAACTATAAAAAGGTTGTCAGAACAATGATCTGAAATTTAATGTTCCAAGGAAAAATTTTCATACTCATGCTCGAAATAGAAAAAATGATTACTTTTCAACATCAGTGACTGCAAATGTAATATTTGAAGAGATTCAACATCAGGACTTTAAGAACATGAAGAGAAAGAAGAGAACAAGGAACTTTTTTGTTTGAAAATTCACTTGTATAGTGGTCAAAAGAGACAATATTGTCAAGATGTCACCAGAAAAAAGATGTGGTGCCGCCAGAATGGTCACTGAAAATACGAGTGGTGCCACTAGAACGATCACCAAAACAAGACAATCATAATGAATTCACTAAAATAAGGAAAACCTTTGGTCCCCATCGATGGCACAAGGCTGCCCGCTGGTAGGCGGAAGCTTCTTAAATTTTACCAAATTATTTTTTTGGGTTTGAAAGATTATGCAGATTGTCGAACATTGATACCATGCAGAAAAAGAACAAAAGGAAAATATTTAGGGGTAGTTTGGTTCACAAACTAGTTATGTAAGATTCTACAGAGATTGCTATGTGATGAATCACAATGTCCACCATGTTACGCAAGAATTGCAACATCAAAGTAAAAAATTAGCTTTACTAAATTGTTACATATATAAGCTGTATTTTGTTTTCTTAAAAAAAAAATTAGGTAAATCCTTACTTATATAATACCCTAATGATTTTATATTTTTACATACTAAAACAAGTCACCTTACTTTAAGAGTTTTTTGTCATTTTAGGTGATCATATCCCGGTATTGCTAAGAGACATTTGTATTCGACGTTACTCTTAAGAAATTTTGTCATTTTAGATTCCTTTATATATAGAAGATTGGGCATCATTCATAGAAAACCATATCTTGTTGTAGGTTTTCTACTTTTCAATGTACTTCTTGTCTACAAGCATTTTTTCCCAAACATCCAATGAAGCTTCTATTACTTATAAGCAAAAAAGAAAAAAAAGAAAAAAAAAAAAGAAGGGCAAACTCCATAATACAACTTTCTTATCAGAGCTTTCAAAAAAATATTGGCAGGTGACTTTTTTTTAAGGCTGTGATGATGATTTTCTTCTTTTTTCTTCTTTCTTCCTCTGAGCTAATCGATTAGGGCAAGAAGGAAATCGGACCCGTATCTTGGAGAGCTTTGGATGATCTTTCTTGAGCCAAGGGTCTATCAAAAACAGTCTCTCCACCTCTAAGATCCTCAAAGGTAAGGTCTGCATACACACTACCCTCCCCAAACACCACTTTGTGAGATTATACTGGGTATGTTGTTGTTGTTGTACTTATCGCCTTTTTAAACAAGTATTCTGATAAGGATTCAACCACAAAAGTAACAGTATGAAACACATGGCATCTTTGTATGCAACATAGCAACATCTTGCTTGTGTCTACCTTAAAATTTCCAAATCTTCCATAAAATAAACAAAAAAGTAGAAAAACATGGAGCAAATGAGATACCCCACTGATGTGAAGATCTCGTTATGTTTATCTTTTCTTTTTCATTTTTTTCCTCTTTCATTTTGAAGGCGGAGGCAGAAATTTAAAAATCTAATACAAGTGCATAGATACACTTTGTCTGTATCGCTTGAAATCAAGATAACAACTAGTTTTAAGAAATTTATAAATTGTAGTCATTATTCTTTGCACTAGATTTATTGTAAGCAAAAAAGCAGGAGGCATCAATCAGGAAAGATATCCTTAGAAACTACTTTGCTAGTTTATTAGAAACAAAGTTGCTTCCTTTCAAGCAGTAAGTTGCTCTTTTGCATTCTAGATATAATTCTTTCCAAACTTGTAAAAATTGCAACAAACAATCCATCTTCCCTTTTCTTTACAATTTAGAATAATATATCTAATCCTTATCGTGTATAACTTGCATACTGTTCCACTTTATGCTTCTCAAGGTGAAAACTCTCAGCACCATCTGCATTTCCATCCCGAGACTGCAAAAGAAGGGGACTAAGGAACACAATCTTGGTACTGTTTTTTTCTCGTCTAGGGTAAACTGATGTGATAATCACCTAATCACTTGTTGAAGTATTGGTATAAGTGCTGCAATCTTACAACATACCTTCAAATTTGAAGAGTCTAGTGAAAGTGATACGTTCTCCAACAGCTGCAACATGACTCCGGGTCGTCCAATTGGAATAAGGACTGATCCTCCGTCGTTAATAGTGTCCAAAGCACATGAACATATAAAAGATACTTTTTCCATCTCTTCAGAGTACTCATCTGAATCAGGCCAGGATTCAGTTATTGTTTCCCAACAACTACCAATATCGCTGCATATGTTCCAAGTTTCAAAGATCATTACTTCCCTTCCAGAAAATATATAATGATATGCAGGAAGATGAATAAAAATGAACCAAAAGATGGACGGAGAAAAAGAGAAGATAATCTTCGAAAGGAAAAAGAGAATAAACATTGTTATAAAATCTTATCTCACATATGCATGCCAGACAACTTCAGTAGTATGTATAATCTTCCATATAATACAAGGGATGTACCTTGAAAGGGAACTGCCAGTAGCAGGGGGGAAGTCGTTCTTTTCACCATCAACATCATTGCAGGCTGTGAAGTCTGAATATAATAAAAAATCACTTCCTTCGAGAGCTTTGTAATCGAAACTGGTTGCATTTGTTGATGCAAAAACTGAACCAGAAAGATAAATAATGCTTCCTTTTGGACTTAGAATATTCCAATTACAAGCACCTATCTCCAAACCAGAACTGAATGCTTTTATGGTCAATGAGCCATTATAGCAGGCTTCTTCAGCATACTTAAGGGATTGAACCTTCTCCATGCAACCCTTGATATCAGCTGCACTGAAAAATTTTCTCATTACTTTTGCAGATCAATAAACATCAAACCCATAAAACTTAGAACTTTAAAGTTTCTCTGTTTCCTTTTTCATTTTTGTCTACTGGCTATGAGCACCAGGTCGTTTTCTTTCGGACTGTTGGATGAATAGTCAAATTCGTAAGAGAACTTGTAACTGTCCATTTCCAAGTCAGTAAGTTTGTAACCGAAAATATGCATCCACGTGTAATATATGGTACTGAAATGGAACTGACTGCTACATACTTTCCAGTTTCCACTCCCATCCCGAGCTTGAAACTCTTACCATTTTCATGTCCCAGTGTAATGTCCACTCTGTTGAGCAGACAACTCATTTGCAAAAGCATATCCTCAAGTTCATAGAAATATTGAAGACTATGACCGACTTAAATTAGTATATCTAATTTAGGATGAAAAGAGCATGTGCTTGTATTGGTGGAAAAAATTAATGAGATCCCTGCATCATGTGCTCCTCAATTTTTTAAGGTACGTTATTTCTACGTGTTTGTATCACCTAGAACATTTACATCCAAGTCCATCCTAAAAAAAGCACAGCAAGCATTTAAACACAGGTGCAAGTAGCAGAGTCGTTCTAGTAAGTTGAACGCACCAATTGATGAAAGCAATCCACAAGAAATGTGACAAAAACAGATCTTTCTATTAAATGAAATAAGAAGTGGTACCTGTATATGGACATCCATCCACCGAGTTCTGTCCCTTCACTGCCTAAAACAATATCCTTTAGTGCCATAGGAAGTAGTTCAAGTTTTTCCCATGTCATCCATTGAGGGCAACCAGATTCTTCAGGTCCATAGAATTGTCTCAACTCCATATGCATGGAAATAAGGTCCTCCATCATCAGTTTCCCTAGTCTGGAAGCTGCTTCCGTTGCATATATCTGATGAGATAACCACACCAAAAAGATATTCACCAGCATAAGGTTAATTGTATTTATAAATGCAAGAAAATATCCTTTCTATCACCTTTGCTCTGAAGTCTTTGAGGCGGGTAAGAAATGGTAACCCCAGCATACCCATTGGACTTGAGATTAGTACCACATCTAGGGAATAAATACTCCAAAGCTGCAAGCTTTTCACAGTTTTATACCAAGGCTCAGCCTGTATCAAACTTTTGGAATCAAGAGACTCCGCAACTTCCTGTCTTACAGACTCTGAATTTGATGAACTTTGGTCTCTGCGATTTGAAGTTTTTTCATCAAGCAGGGAAGAAATAACAATTGGTAGGGGAGAAAATACGGAAAGTGCTGAAAGGTCCAAAGGGCAGTCAAGTAACACCCGGAAACCACTTATATTAACTATGTGGCATGGTGGGAAATAATAGCCCCTGCCCTCACTTAAACATGTCTGCAAATGTTGGAATCCATGAACATGATGTCAGTGTGTACTCCAATTATATGCAGGCAAAGCAAATACGCAGAGAAGGGAAGAGACTTACAAACTTCATGGAATTGAAGAGTGCTTAAAGTTTCTCAGCAACCAGGATTCATACTATTCCAAAGGATATCAGCCTACAAGAAAATAACACAACAGGAAAAGCGACTTAAAAACGTAAATGAGTAGTATAAAAAAAAAAAAAGCAGTATAAAGTAGTGGCAGCTCATGATTCCAGGAACAGGTCAGTTCAAAACCAAGAACAGCAGAAACTACTTTTTCTTTTTGATAACCGTGTTGTGGCTAGCTTGCTCTCACCTCGACTAATTACACAAGTTACTTGGCACCTGCGACCTCCCACCAGCAAAGGTACCCGGTAACTCTATCTACTAAGGCTTAGACAGATGGGAAGAAATCGCCAAATGTTTTTGCCTTCGTTGGGATTTGAACCTGAGACCTCATAATTCTCAGCCCACTTCATTGACCACTGGGCCACACTCTTGGGTTCCCAAGAACAGCGCAAGCTACATGAAAGCAGCAATATATATAATTTGTTTCAACACTAGGAGATTAAATCTTTCAAACCTCTTTGTATTCCCTATTCAGGGAAAAAGTTTATTGAGTGCACAGTTGATGGACCTATTACCAGTAAGAATATCCCTATCAAAAAGGGAGCAGGGACGGGCAAAAGTACTGATTTGGCGGTTTCCTTGCACCCAACAGAATAACGGAAAATTGCAGATATAAACAACCACTTGGACCAAAAATCTAAACAAAAGGATCACTTCCTTCACATCACTGATTTCATGCATCAATTACCCTGTTTTTTTCTATCTCATTGTTGTTGCTGCTGCAATGCCTCATGAGTCCATGGTTCCATTCTATTTTTTTTCCTTCTTTTTTTTAATAAAGCCCGCGTTTTCCCTTGAATTTGGAACCCAGAATACCTTCGAAGAATAATGATCAATCTTCCAATAGTATAAAACGGTATGGTATATGGATGCGCTGCTAATATTCTTCTTTTTGGCTATGAATTCTAAGCTATGAAACCTCTACAATATTTTTCATTGCCTTTTTTTCCTTGATCGCTCTGCTCTATTTGTATCCATCAGCAGAAAATCTTAAGGATTTGGTAAACTTTGGGATTCTTTGAATCCAACAGAAAGTTTGGCCTATTAATAAGAACAGAAATATGTAGAGCTTAAGCATTGGACCGTCCTTTGAGAAATACACAGAGATTAGTTTTAAATTTTGGTGAGAGTAATCAGTGTTTTAAAAGGCGGGAGCGCGAGGCGAGGCGTAAGCCCCATGGATCTACAGGGCATATATCTCATGTATCTTCAATTTTATAATTTTATTACTAAGAAAATAAGCAAAAACAATATTTTTAATAATTCTGCAAATAAATTCGAATAGATCACCAATAATATAGAAAACAAATATTATAATTATTATTTGGGAAAGGTAACAACACAAGTCGAGATAATCTTTAAAATGAAATCATCATCCACTTTATCATCGATCTCCACATCTACTAGTCCTTCCCATCCTCAACTAATATTTGCACTGATTATTATTTATATATTTCAAAAGAGCAAAAGGATAAATAGCGTAAGAGCAATGTCAACATATAAATAATGTTGTCCCAGGAACATAGTGTTGCGGAATCTCTATTCTATCAATTTTAGGCATAAAGGCATAATCATCTAAAAAACTATTTATGACAACGTCATAGAAGAAAGTTGCTTTCTTTATTAATATATTTTTAAAAATCACTAAAATATGAAAAAATGATAGCATAAAGTATAAATATCATAACACCAATAATAAAAAAAATATGATCCATAGCAACAATACTTTTAAAATGATAAAAATCAAATTTAACACTTGGGACAAAGAGGAGAGAAATGAGCCAAAAGAGGGTGGATTTGTGTGTTTTTTTTTTTTCAGGGAATAGCCGAAAAGGGTTCAATATGCTCAACCTCTCATTTATTTGAAATTCAGATGTAATTGGTTTATATGAGGAGCTGAAATTACCAGGAAAAGAAAAGAAAATCTAGCAAGAAACTAATTTTGGTCTTATGACAAGCATTTTCAATGTATCAAAATGTGTCTTTTGGGTTTATTTTAAAAGGTTAAATCACCTATAAGGCTCATGCTTATCCCAATAAAATAAAGGAAATGTGGCATCAACTGGCCATTTCAGCCTTTTTTTATAGGTAAACTCCCATCATTAATTGGCAAAGAATAACTCAACTTGCTTCTATTATTATGGTTCAACACAATTTGGCATTTTTAGTTAAAATTTGGAAACTGTACTCAATTCCAAATAATGACACAAAGAAAAACCAACATCAGCAGCTCCTTTATCCATCGCAGAACCAAGCTCCACAAAATATCATTTTTAACCATGAATCACTGCCGCAGTGGCGGAGGCATGATTTCCAGCAAAGGGGTTCCAAAATAAAACAAAGTAAACGCGTGAAGAAGCCAACCAAACATAATTTTACTATTGAAAACGCAACTCAAATACATTATCACAATGGTACTCGATGAGTTTTCATTTCTTGAGATGTTTTTATAATAACATTATTAGAAATAGTATAAACACATCTTTTTTCTACATAAGGCACCAAGCAACTGTTAAAACATTCATCATTTTAAAACATCCATCATTCATTTGACTCCGCAAGTCATTCTTGATAAACTTCATTTTGAGACTGAATTATAAAATTGAATATAGTTAGAATATCCATCAAGAAGATTTGGTCAATGGTTCCTGCTTCAATTTTTTGGTGTCTTTGGAATGAAAGGAATCATAGGTGTTTTGAAGGGATCTCAACTCCTGTTCAATACTAAAAGTCAAATGCTTAATGAATTTATTTAGTTGGCTAAATCAGGATCCTCTATCTAGTTGTGAACAGTTTATGGATGGAGTTTGCTCTTTATTTGTGGACTAGATAGAGTAACAGAGTAACTCCTTTTATTCGTAATTTTTGTCAGCATCTTCTTGATCCTTTTGATGAAATTCAACTTACTTCAACCAACAAAAAATGGGAACCAGCTAGATAGATGCATACAATTAAGCAAAAGTTCTCAAACAGAAAAACAGGAATCTGCTGGATAGAATCTGAATGACGACATAAACTAAACATTCTCGAGCAAAGATGAATGTTAATAAACTAAACATCCTCAAATTCTCTAAAGAATATTACACGAAATGAACTCAAGAAAATGACAAATACATGAATCATACACATGAATACAAATAAAAATAAAAAACAAAGATTTCGGGAAATAGGTAATAGAATCTTAGGAAACTGGTAGAAGTGTGCTACCATCTCATCTAAAAGCTTAAGATATTAGCGAGAGAGCGCGGACACTTTTATTTACTTAATTGTACTCTCAAAACAAAAAGCAACCAGTTGATTATCAAAAAACCAAAACAGTGCAATCATATATTATTATACAAGAAAAAGACTAATAGAACTCCGGAAGAAATAGAGAGAGAAAGGGAACTTACAGCAGTGACAGCAACGACCAGGCAGCAGTAAACGCAAGAACTCGGGCAACCGCTAATCGAGCAGGCGACCTCGGTGAGAACCCATTACCGCGGAGCTAGGCTTTTGGGCGGTGTCAAGGAAATTATTTAATAGAGGTCAAATTTTAATCTTATACACATATGACCCGTTTGGCCATCCGAATTATTTATTTATTTTCAAATTTTGTTCACTTTCACTGTATTTTTCTTTTTTAAATTTCACTCTAAGTTTTTATTTTTATAAAAAATGACCCCATTAAATCATATTTCATGTTTTTTTAAAAAAGTGCATTCAAACCAAAAAATTATTATTTTTAAAAGCTATAACCAAATATAACTCCAACTTTAAAAATTACAAACAAAGTAAAAAAAAATTATAATAGTATGTAGTAGTTCGTATATGGGATCTAATCTATAACATTGTGTAACTATTTATTTTGAGATATTACTCTTTAGGAGCAGATTTAATTGTATGTTTCAGATAAATTAGTTAAATTGAATAATTTAGCCAATTTTAAAAAATTAAGAATATGAATCTTATTTGAAAAAAATATATTTAAATTTTAAATATTTTTAGCAAAAACATGCACAAACATAACTTCAATTTTAAAATTCTAAATAAGAGTGAATAATATTTGCTTTTTTATATTTGCTTTTTATAGTCAAACGGCCACATAATGTAGTTCCAACTTTTTAAATTCCCAAAATAAGTTTTTGAAATTTTGAAGAGTGTTTTAATCACTTTAACAATTGGACACCTTATTAGCATTTTTTTTTTACCATATATATATATCTATTAACAGATTTAACATTTTTATTCAAATGCATTTATTTATAAAAACATTTTTTCAAGCTTACCAAAGGTGTATATCTTTCCCACACATCAGTGTATATATATACATGTCCTAATAATGCTTTCTAATTCCCAACTTAATTTTAGCTCTTATTCCAAATAAATTCAAATTGCCTTCAATCTTCTTGAAAATTTATATGTAGACTCCATGGGAGCAACATTGACAAGTGATAAAACAAAAGTTGGTTGGTGTTAAGCACAAAGATTGCCCAGAGTAAGAACACCGCATATCTTGAATATAAGTTTAGTAGACACAATCACACTGCTAAAAGTAGAACTTATGAGGAATGCAATCCAAACAGGTCATAAATATAATAAATCATCATTTCTTTAAAGTATTCTTAACGCTAGTTCCATATTACAACACTTGTTTTTTATGCCAAGCATAATAAGGTTTATTCGAATCAAAATTTGCACTGTGATGACTCGATCGCGCTTTTGCAGCATTGCGCAAAGGATGGAACAACCCTCGAAGAGTATAATATCATGAATGCAATGCAAATTCGCGTCTCAAATCCAATCTGAATGTACACAAACTAGAAAAGACATAAGCCTGGGTAAGTAGAAATGATTAGCCAAAATCTGCAGAATACATGCACTTCAAAAATAGCAAGTTCGAATGGGGCAAAATGTTGATAATTTATTGACGTTAGGAAAAATAAATACATAAGAAAATCAGAGACGACGAGAGACCATAAGGAGATTCTGCTATTGAAGCCTACACCACAATCAGCTACGACTAAACAAAAAGAATAAGGAAAATTCAGCCAGCCTTATCATTTCTTCTTTCTATTCATATGTTGAGAGGTTTCTTGCCTATTTGATTACTGCAGAATCCAGATGTGAGACCAGAACCAGACTCCACAACAGCATTTACCCCCATCTGAGTATTGCAGAGCCCCACGTAAGGCCAGCCCCAAATCCAGCAGCAGCAATGACATGGCCTGACTGCACTTTCCCACTTCGAACAGCTTCATCTAGTGCCAAGGGTATCGATGCAGCACTCGTATTGCCATAATTTGCCAAATTTGATATGACACGTTCTGATGGCACCTCTAAACGTGTTGCTACTGCATCAATAATCCTTTGGTTTGCCTGCATGAATCCATTCCCAATAAGTTGCTTCTCTTGTGTTGATGCAGGAAATTACTCGAAATGAGCATTAAGAAGCTTTCAGTGATTTATATCAAGTTGTATTTGCCATTAAATTGTAAGAAAATCTTTTTAAAATGAATGTCAGACTCAAAATGCTCATAGATTTACCCGTGGTAAAAATGAAATGAGTTTCTATACCAGTCATACAACAAGAAACAAATCAATAAAGCAATTGGATGAAGAGAATATTGTGAATCATAAAGATTAATCAAGGGTTAAGCTAATAAAGCAATCGGGTGTATAACCATATTGTGCTTTTACAAACACATGACAGTTTGCAGCTTTGCCAACAAGCAGCTTACTCTTTTCTTTCTTACTTCTCGTTTTGTTCTTTTTTCTACTCTTTACTTATTTCTTCTTCAATCTAAATATTCATTTTGTGCAACATCAGTTTGTTTCTCCCCTTTCCATTTTTCCTTTTCTTCATGGTTAATAATCTCTCTTGCAATTCATTAGAAAAATCTCTTTTGCAATTCTTCTTCCCCATTTTTGGCAACTATTCTGGTCTTTTTCTTTTCTCTTTATGGCTATTCTTTTTTCAATCAGGAAAAAGCTGCCAGATAATGTTTAGTAGATAGAAATAACAAGGTTGAACATGGTATAGAAAAGATTAAAAGGAAAACACATCTTTTTCACACTTCATTTCCTGATGCGTGTGAAATTTACGGGGTAACTTTGGTCCACAAATATGTGAGTTGAAGACGAATTTCAAAACTAATGTGCCTCACATGAAAAGAATGAGGTGGCAAGTGTACTTTAACCCAAGTAACAAAAGCAACTTGAGAATGAGAGTATGCATAATTTGTATCTGCATTTTCTGACTCTGATTCAAAAGAAAACAGGGGGAAAGGCGTAGGACAGCCGTGCTCTTGTTATCTTGCCCTGGCAGCATCATATTTATGTATATTTTGTTCAAACTTCTGTGGTTCGTATACTTGTTCCTTTTTCCTGCAATTCTCAGGCAATCATCACACATCCACTAGCTAGTAAAATAATTCTAAGCCCAATCTCATATGTTTTATTTGATAGGACATAGAGTAATAGTAGATTTGATTGGAGAATAACTATGTTTTGTCGCATTGGCTTAGTGCTTCTTCTCTTTTAATACAATACCTTATTTTTATCAAAAACTGTTTTGCTTGATAGAATATACAGAGTAATAGTAGAGTTGAATTTATATGGTCATATAAACATAGGTCGATCCCTTAGGCACATATGCTTTTGGACATGGGCAAAATGGATCCAATGTAACTTTGAAGTATAATGATAGGAGCACTAATCATGATTTGCTAAATACCAAAAATTTGTACTTTTGTAGGTCAAGTTTTATAGTGCCTTTTAAATTGTTTCATCTCTGAATAAAAAATATCATACTTCAAGTTTATTGATTCAATAATTCCAGCAATTTTCACGTCATATATTCTTTTTATTAATCAGGGTACTTCTTTGTTTAACTGTTGGAACTTCCTGATGTTAACACCTGCCACTGGCCACTACAAACATGATCTGGCCTTTTACCAACCAAATATCAGCTTTGTAAAAAAAATATATAAAACTAGAATGCAGGGGAGGGAAAGCACGAGTATCAGTGCATTTTGTCAGTAAATGTATTTTATTTTATTCATTCAGTAAAAAACATAACAGCTTCTAAGAAAAGGTCATCAATCCATTTAGATATGACTGGCTCAATCAAACTTGTTTCCCAGAAAGGCATACCTGGTGGAGAAGCAGCCAATCAATTTCAGACCTAGGAAGACCTGCATTCTCTAAAGCTGCTTCAATTGATTGTGGCACAACACGGACAGCAAATCTAAAGACCTCTTTACCATTCATCTGGATGCAAGAGTAAGAGGAACTTTTTGGTGGGAAACCAACAGAACCATTTGTACCAAATGCATGAGCTGTTTCATTCTCTTTGATTGAAGCATTCAAGTGCCTAAATATGAAAACAATCATTTAGTGGCCCTCTACAGACCAAAGTAGGGGAACTTTTCCTAAATATTACAATAAATACCTTTGACCTTCACCATCACTATGCAAGTCAAAACCAAATAAACCATCTTCTCCAATATCACAGGCCTACAAGAGTGGATTTATATAAATTTTGAGAATCTGATATTTGCAAAATAGCATTGAACAATCACTAGCGAGCAACAATAGAACAAGAAACAAGGCCTCAAGAACATGGGTAAACACAAAAAGAAGATGCAAGGTCACACCTCTTCACAAAGGAAAAATGCTCCTCAATCAGTAGTGCACCTATGTTGTCTTTCAAGCTTTGAAGTATATAACGATAAATGGACTGTAGTGTCTGGAGGACCATCAGAAACTTATCGCCCAAATTCATGAGCAACAGCAGTATTAAGGTGGGCAATGGTCTGAAAACTGATTTTTGGGAAGATAAATGGATAGAGCAGGATAGGTTACAGAACCTTTTCCCTAACCTCTACTCTATAAGCCTCCAACATCATACAAAGATTCATCAAGGATGGAATTTGATCTTTAGAAGAGCCTTAAATGACTGGGAAATTGATAGAGTCACTGAACTGCTAAAGAAACTGGAGCCCTTCAAGATCATATCAGATACATCTAATAAGCAGATGGTTACTGAATAACAAGGGGATATTCACGGTAAAATATGCATACTGGAACCTAATTCACAGAACTTCTATCACAGAGGTGTAGCCTTTGGAAGCTTATATGGAAATCAAGATCCCACCCACCCACCCACCCACCCCACCCCACTCAAGATATCCTGTTTTGTATGGCTAGTGGTGAAAAAGAGACAGTGGTGAAAAAAGAGACAATCTGCAAAGAAGATGTTTCCAGATTTGCTCAAGATGCCTGCTATGTGGAAAACAATGATCATATTTTCATTCATTGCAAGACAACTGCAAATCTGCGAGACGTGTTCTCATGTATTCTAAGAGCAAGTTGGGTTATGCCCAAAACCACTTTGGAACTTCTAAGCAGTTGGAAGGGGATAGGGAAAAGAAATGGAGAGGAAAATTGGTGGCAAATCATCCCAGCCTGCATCTGGTGGGTAGCTTGGAAGGAAACAAATTCAAGACTCTTTGAAGATTCTAGCAAATCCATCCACTTAATTAGGATGAACTGTCTTAGTTTCTTTTTTTTTTCCTGGTGTAAACATTATCTTTTGGAGGATACAGGAGATCTTGCAGAACTGATAGGCAGAGAGTGTAATGAGAAAGCTGATTAGTTCTCTGTTTTAGACCCTCTCTTGGCTCCTTTTTGTGGAGTTTGTATTTACCCTCCAGAAACACCACTGGTATTGATTTTTGCTATATATACAAGTAGTTACCTTTTTCAAAAAAAAAAAAAAGGTAGTATATGAAGAGATTATAGTGAAGAAGCGTAGATTGGTTGAAGACACCAACTAGTTATTGATTTGCCCAGATGCAAGAACAGTCTCTGTTCTTTTGTTGCTTAGCCACCTTCAAATCGCCATTGAGGTGAAAAATGTCAAGCACGCAAGCTGGGAGTGGTATTATTGAGCCTATACTGATCTTGCCTCAGTGATCCATCTTACTGCACAGATGATTAGGCTTGAGACACACCGAACAAAAATATCCATTTTGTATATTGAATCATTTCAAAATGAGCATTAAGTTGGGGAATCGGTTCCTAATTGATCATTTCAAACTTAATGCCAAACCCAATCAAATTGCAGGTCAGATAGCTATACCAGAGACAACAGCATGAGAAATCCTTGGCTGACTGAGACCAAAGCCAGGGAAGCACTCTCTAATCTACTTGTCTGACCTATAAATATCCAACACATGGTCATGACAAACTTAATACACCAGCCAAAACATGGTTAACTGGATGGATTTAACTAATTATGAGAGAAAAAGGGAAAAAACAAATGAGTGAAATCAACGCCACCGACCACGCCTGACCTTACAGGCATGAAAAAATGAGGCACCTCCAGCCACCAGCTTGAAAGGTTGGCTCCACAAGCGCAAACCACTGCCTTTAACCCCTCCTTTTCTCCAAACAAAATAAAAATTGTTTCTTACTCCTCCATCAACATCCTCTCCACACATTTGTGACACTCCTACCACTGCAACCAACCGTTCCCACAATTCTTGGCAATTTCGAATTGTTATGGTCCTCCACTTGGCTTTTCAACCAACTTTATTTGTGGTAATCCACTAAATACCAGCTGAAGTGGAGAAAATAACGGATCAAACAATCTTAGAATCCATAATCACAATTTCCGGGAATTAATTCTGCCAATCATCCTCATTTAGAAGTTGTATTCTCTTTGGTACAAATAGAAGATGTGTAAATAAAACGGTAGACTTGAGCTTAGCAAAAGTGGATTTTAACATTTAACAGAGAAATAGGGAATTACTTAGTTGGCAAGAAATCTGGAGGGAGAAGGGTAGTACACAAAACTTCCCAAGACGGCCACTACGCTTGGAGGGGGGAGGGGGACAACAATAGGGAGTCACTTCATTGGCCATAGCCATAGGTACAATCTGGATCGGTTCTTTGAAGGAATTTCAGTTGCAACATGAATGTTTCAGAATCACTGCAGTGTATAAGTTACAGAAACAAGTTTCAGTTTCCTCTTTAAATTTGATAATCAGGAGGGTCAATGATAGATTTGATGTTGATTAAGTTAGTCATTGGGGGGTCTTACTTGAACGTTATTAGTGCTTACGCACCGCAAGCAGCTTGGAAGAAGAGGATAAGAAGAGCTTTAGGGAGGCGCTGGATGAGGTGGTGAGAGGTATAGGAGACTGGTGGAGCAGTATAGGGAGAGAAAGAAGGATCTTCACATGGTTTTCATCGACCTAGAAAAGGCTTACGACAAGGTCCGTAGGGAGGTTCTTTGGAGTTGCTTGGAGGATAGAGGTGTACCGGTGGCGTACATTAGGGTGATTAAGGATATGTACGATGGAGTCAAGACTCGGGTGAGGACGGTGGGAGGAGACTCAAAGCACTTCCCAATCTTGATGGGGTTGCACCAGGGATCAGCACTTAGCCCATGGATTCATTAACACGAAGGGTGCAAGGAGAGGTGTCGTGGTGTATGTTATTTGCGGATGACATAGTTCTGGTGGACGAGACCAGCGGCGGCCTAAACTCTAAGTTGGAGGTTTGGAGACAAACCTTGGAGTCTAAAGGGTTTGAGTTGAGCAGGACCAAGACAGAATATTTGGAGTGTAAATTCAGTGACGTGATGCATGGGGATGAGGTAGGGGTGATGTTGGATACACAAGTTATCCAAAAGAGAGAAAGTTTCAAGTACTTTGGGTCTATTATCCAAGGAAGTAGAGAGATCGATGAGGATGTTGCTCACCGTATTGGTGCAGGATAGATGAAATGGAGGCTCGCATCCGATGTCTTGTGTGATAAGAAGGTGCCAGCAAAGCTTAAAGGCGAGTTTTATAGAGTGATGGTTAAACCGACTATGTTGTATGGAGCGGAGTGCCGGCCAATCAAGAACTCCCATGTGCAGATGAAGGTTGCAGATATGCGGTAGATATGTGGGCATACTAGGAGAAATAGGATTAGAAACGATGATATTCCAGCCAAGTTGAGAGTGGCCGCGGTGGAGGAAAAAATGTGTGAGGCGAGACTGAGGTGGTTCGGACATGTGAAGAGGAGGTGCCCGAATGCCCCAGTGCGGAGGTGTGAGAGGTTGACTATGGATGATTTTAGGAGAGAGAGGTAGACCGAAGAAGCAATGGTTGGAGGTGATTAGAAAAGATGGGGCGCAGTTGCAGCTTACCGAGGACTTGACCTTAGAGAGGAAGGTGTGGAGTGCCCCGATTAGGGTAGCAAAGTAGTAGGTTGCAGTGTGTTACACTGTTTTTTCGCCCTTAATAGCAGGCTTAGTATTGCTCTTATAGTTGCTTGACTTACAATGTCAGTTATTAATTGTTGCGACTTGTACCTTGGTTAGTGGAATGTTGTGTAGTTTGATATTGTTGCTAGTTGCTATTTTGTTATTGCATGTTGTGTCCTTTATTACGGTTATTTTTTCGAGACTGTTTTTCTATAAGTCGAGCGTCTACCGAAAACAGTCTCTCTACTTCTGAAGTAGAGGTAAGGTATGCATTCTACCCTCCCCAGACCCCACTTTGTGGGATTACACTAGGTTGTAGTTGTTGTATATGTTAACCATGGAAAGCACAGAGCAAGGGACCAACAACACCGCGTAAGATTCAACCACTAGACCATACACCAGGCTAATTTTTCCATTATGTGACAGTGAAGTTCATGTATCTTGTTTGGTGAATAATAGGCTGAGTAAGTCCCCGAATCAGTTTTTTTTAATAACCTAAAAATCCTCGAGGGGCGGTGACCCTCGAGGATAATGGGCTGATCCCTTTACCTTTCAACACTTAAATACTAGGTTTTTGTCTATGGCAGGATTCGAATACGTGACATGCGCCTAATCCACATATCACACATTGCACTCTCATCACTACACCAAAGCCATGAGGATGGTCCACAAATAAGCATTTCAAGATAAGAAATTCCAAAAAAGGTCAGAAAAGTCAACACACAGGAAATACCTCATTGTAAATACAAGGGGAAAAGAAAAAGGAGACACATGAAGCCAGGGTACTTGACACAAAGCCAGAGTAATTTCAATTGCTGTAGTGCATAGCATCTACAACTCCCAATATACAAAAGCAAATCTAAGAAACCAACTTTAAGCTTTGAAAGAGAAAGCTCTACATATGTATTGTGCCAGACTCATTTCAAATCACACATTTACACCAGGTGGTCAATTTTGCGCCCTTGTATTAAGAAGTTGACCGCCTTTTCAAAATTAGATCCGTGGTCTGAATATTGGTTTTGAACTTTGAACTTCAGACCAGATGGCCACTTTCGAACTTCAGATCACTGGTCTAATTTTGAAAAAGTGGTCAACTTCTAAATACAAGGCCACATAAGTGGTTATTTAAACCAGCACAAATGGTGACAAGGCTGAGACCTTTCTAATTTTATATATATTAGTGAATATCCCCAACCCAACCTCAACCCCAACCCTGGTGGAGAAAAGAAAGACCTCATGAACTTCATCAATTTAAACAGCAAGACAGAAGAATCTAGAGGTAATTAAACCAGTAAAGATGATTCATCCCTCTTTTTACTAAATGGAAAAAACAAATTAGGATAATCTTTGGAAGAACTGCAATAACTAAAAATCATATTCACTAATTAATTTGTAAGTTCTCCTTTATCATACCTGCACCACTACAGCACCAGCAGCATCACCAAAGAGAATACAGGTTCCTCTATCTGTCCAGTCAACATAGCGAGATAGAGCATCAGCTCCAATTACAAGAACGTTTTTAAAACCACCACCTGGAACACAGCAGAATTTCAATATTTAGCAGCGCATATATTTATAAATATATAAATCAATACGTCGTAGTTATGCTGGTATTGACAATTCAATAATATTTTACAAAAGAATAAAATTTTAAGGCCACTACTCACTGGATCATTTCCCCAAGGAATTTATCCAAGAAGTTGATAATTTTCAGCGTCGCTGATATATTTCCAATTCTTTATCTAGAAAAGTTTCCCTCTTATTTGGCTTTCACTTTTCAGTATCCACAAATAGCAGGACCTTAACTTTACTTTTCAAGTTTTGACAATAATGATCTATCATTTTTTCACATAACTTGTGATACTGAACGTTAGCAGGCCTTTGTTAGACTTAGTTATTAATAACATTTAAGATCATTCACTAAAGGGCTATACATCTCCAATCAAGTATAGAACATTAAACATTCTCCTCCAGTTTTAGAACTCTACACTAAGAATAAGAGAGAGCATCAATAACCCAGAAATGAGGTATTTGCAACTAACGACGGATCAAAAATTCAGGCATTTCCTTGTTCTCTATTTGAAACTGATGAGCGATGACTCTAAGTTTGCTCACATAGTTTCTATTAGTCAGATAGTGTGATTTCTTCACTAATCTCTTAGATTCAGAGCCTAGAGATCTAACAATTTCATCAGATTGATGGTAAGTCTGATACTTTGAAGTTCTAGAGCAGAAGCAACAAATCTGTACTTCAGAGAGTATCAAAACCATCTATTGAACTAGATTATCCAAGCTAGGTCCTAGATGTTGAATGGTGAAAGCATAGAAAAAAGCCACCATCATATCAGACACATTTAAGCACAAGTCCAAATTCAAGTGATAAAACAGCACTGAAAAAGAATGGATTTGATGAAAGAACACTGGGTAGGGTCGGTATTTAAGTGGAGAAGGATAGAGGGCCAGGCCCATTATCCATGGCGTTTCAAACCGTGCGTTATTGACCCTTGGGGTTCCTGGTTACCAAAAAAAACATTTGCTTAAAGAAAATTCCTCAAGGAGTTAATCTTTGGTAGGAGATCTTAAAATAAGAAAGTCAAGTAATCAGAACAAGCTTTCTAGGAGAATGGTAGTGGAGAACCTCCAATGGTCATAACTACCCCAGTTACAATTTGACAGCCTATGCTAAGTCAAATACTCTCTCTATCTCTGTCTCNCTCTCGGATACACACACAGTATACCTACCAGTACTATGATAGAAACACTATTCTTTCATTGAGTAGTGTCATAATGTGTCTCCCTGTATGTTCAGTTGTCTTCAAAGCCTTAAATCATCTCTAATTAAATATCCAAAACCTTGTTTAAGAACTACAACAATGCAAATTGTTTAACCTCAATTATAGATCACTTAAGGTATATCCAATAAAAGATGATTACCTGGCTCATTCAATCCCTCTATGGCAAAGTTTATAAAGAACTTAATTATCAAAAAGAAAATTTTACAAAATTCTACCTCTGATATAGCAAGCAGCAGACACCAAACCCAACATGAACCCGCTACAAGCAGCTGTAATATCGAAAGCCAATGGATTGCTTTTGCAGCCAAGTGCTTTTTGGATCTGAGTAAAGAAAAGTACCAAACAAGAATGGATAGAGTGCCCAACAAAATTCTGAAGAGAACATGGTTAAATGTATAATTTGACGGAGCAGTGACCTAGCTAATTGGATGAGGAGTTTGGCGAATCAGAATTAAAAAGTCAGTCAGTTGGAAATGCATGATATAACTAGAGCATTGAAAAAGATAACCAAAATAACTTGAATAAAAAAACACATTCTTTGCAAGTCACAAAAATATAGGGCGTGTAAGTAGAAAGACAAATTAGCATTAACACCACCATTGCTGACCAGTCACTTGTGACCAGCAAAACCAGGCAGTTGTGAAGGATTCACCAATTAAAATTAGAGCATTTAGCTCAAAGTCGAACTTCTATATGGACTTTCTGATGTACTATCACGATGGCGGAAGAAGGTTCAAATTAATTTTCCTAAGGAGCAACCTTTTATCACACTTATCTTACCTTATAAAAAACATGCTAAGATGATGGATCATCCATCAAATGGCATTTCAATTTGGGGACTCCTCAAAAACCTTTAACCACACTAACAGCTCTCATCACATCATCACAGTACTTTTGTTGCTTCACATAATTTCAAGGGAAATGCATGGTCACAGTCAATTATAACAATAATGCCAAAATAAATAAAAGAATTTCCCTTGACCACTGATGAAACACGACTAATTTCAGAAGTTGTCAATCATCCTTAAATGAATTGTAGAATCATATGCATATGAATGAGAAAATGCATATCAAACAACAGTATCATGCACACAGAACTAAAGGTGAAGAGCTTCACTTAATTGATTTAATGGCGATATCATTTTCAGTTATAATCCTAGTAAATGCACAGGACAAATTCATGCATATCAAACAACAGTATCATGCACACAGAACTAAAGCTGAAGAGCTTCACTTAATTGATTTAAGAAAACGATATTTTTTTCAGTTATAATCCTAGTAAATGCACGAGACAAGTTCATCAAACAATATGCTGTGAATCGTGAAAAAGAAAACATACATATACTGTGAATCAATTGCTACATATAAATTATGTTTATGAAGTGGATATAGCAGAAGGGAAAGAGAATAAACGTCTAAACTCAAAAGCTCCATGGCAATGCATTCCATGTTCTCACTCTAGCTAACTCATATTATGTGGCGGAATAAAGAAAGCACTACGCAGGTTCTTTCTGAATGGTCTGCTGAAGACAGGCAGTACCAGTTGAAAGGTAATTTTAGTTGTAGTATCGGTTGTATGGAAATATAGTGACACTATTCTAGCAAGTTATACCTGCGGAGCACTGCCAAAAAGGTCCTCTGGAGTTGAACTGCATAGCAAAATTAGGTCAACATCATTAGGATCAACCTCTGCCATCTCAAGAGCTTTCCTTGCAGCCTCTGCAGCCAGATCTGTTAAATTGTCTTTGCCTGTAAAAGCATATATCAGATTGTGGCTGGTTATATTAAATACAGAAAAGCCAATACATCTTCCAATCTAAATAAGAATAGAAGTATTTGACCCCCATATCACAAAAGTATTTGACCCCCGTATCACAAAAGGCATTTCTGATTTTAATTCATTTATATCTTACGAACCTATTAAATGACACAAGATAAGGCTAAGGTCTGCGTACACTCTACCCTCACCAGACCCCACTTGTGGGATCACATTGGGTATGTTGTTGTGGTAGTACTACGAACCTATTAATGAATGTGGCTTATCTTCGCCAAGTCATTACGCATTCATGTGTATCCACAAAAATTTAAATGTTGACTTTTTTAGTTTTGGAATGAGTAAACAATAAGGTTATGTTCTACAAACATTCAAATAAAGGAAATTACAGAGAACACTGATACACATACACATCATGATTCCTAAAAACGTTTGATTCTATGGAAATGTGTCAATCTAATCTGAAGAGAACTTAAATGTGTAGTATATACAGTAAAATGAAGTAACAAAAGCTCTTTAGATTTCTTAGGAAATGATGGAAAGCAAATATACCCTCAAAAAAAAGGATTTCCAGTTCACACATCACACTAGGGCCCTTTGGAAGCAGTTTGGATGGGTACTTTTTCATAGAGTGCTTGTATCAACAGTCCTATAAATTATATATTAGCAATAAGCTTGAGTTTTGGTAGGATCATTTCACAAAGAAAATTTATTGTGGCATTTTCAACTTAATCTCAAGTAAAATTACTATTAATTTGTCAATGGGCTGACTATCTTTTTAATGATACCGAAATTTAGGCAAGAATGAGTTACAAAATATCCAAATTTGAGCTTCTAACGAAGCGCTTTTTGATAAAAACTCTAGGAACTAAACGTATTTCTCATTATTCACCAAAAGCTAGAAGTATTTTCTCATGCTACTTGTTTTCCGGATGCACCACTCCCAGATCGGGCTAAAGTTATACTTATGATAACTGACAAATCCCCGAAGGCCAACTGATACACAGTTCCTAACTTGGTAGATAATGGGTTGGCCCTTGTACCCTTTTCCACTTAAATACTAGGCTTTTGACTGAGACAGGGTTCAAACTCATGATGTGCGCCTAATCCACACATCACGCTGCACACTTAACACTAAACCAAAGCCCTTGGGTGCTTAAGTTGTTGTTTCTTTCGCTAGAACATAATACGACAGAATCCAGTCAGTTGACAAGCACCAAATTCAAAGAAAGACTTGCCTGAAAGAACTCTACGGTTACGAATTCCTGTCCGAACAGATATCCATTCATCATTAGTATCAACAATTTTTGCAAGATCATCATTGGATACTTTTAAAGTTGGAACTGCAGAGCCACATCCTATTAGCTTGCAGCCCCGGTAGACTAACCTGAACAAGCAAATAAAATATTAAGGTAAGAATGAAGGAACACAAATTCAGCTGCAATTCTCTGATACAAACTTGACCCTGCTTGTTGAAAATCAGAGTTCTTCTTTAATATGTGAATGAAATGCACCACAATGGCACTCAAATACAAAAATGAGAAGTGAACCCAGTTGGAGTCATTTTGTCCCCTTTCTTTAGGTGAGTTTTTCTTTTTCATTTTCTCCGGTTGGAGCCAATGAGGGAGCTAGAAATTGGCACAACTTGATAACTTCCACTCCAGGCTCCTTTTGGCGAACAAGTAGATAAATCCCGAAGAAGAAATAAAAGGCTAAACTCTACAAGCTTAATTATCCACCAAATCATTGTGCTTTCTCATAATAAATAGATCCAAGTTTTTGGAAGTGGCACCGTAGTTCTGCCTTCTCACTAGCTCAATTTGCGGTGTCCAACCCATACTAGCCAAGTTCATGTCTTTTATTTCCTATAAACTTCTTTAGTCCCTACTAATCAAAAAAATTTCATGTGCCCAGTTTGCTCGTAATGCTGCTTCGAAATCTTTGTCTAGCTGTGTTTTCAACTGTACAATCACTTATTTTATAGGTTCTTTAAGACACTAAGTCACAATGCAAAAGACTACTTCACTTGCATATCACTAAAAATGATTATAACCTTACAATACAGAGTTAAAGCACAACCAATCAGCAACGTAGAAACTCACATGTATAATTGTCCAATTGGTGCAATGGAGCACCATAATTTGAAAAACACATCAAGATTCTTTGAACACGAAATATCCCATGAAAATTTTGATTTAGCATCAGGAAGAACACGTAAATCATATTTCAATATATCTCACCACGGATATAAACACATCAAAGCAGGTGGAAAAAACTCATGTCAAGAATTACACTTGAGCAAATCTTTTTAGTTAAAACGTTTTGAAAAGAAATTGTGAAGGAGGTTCTTTACATTACCTTGATACTCGAGATTGATCGGTTGAAAGCTTGTCTGCACCTTCAACAGTGCTGGAACATATTATGCTGTTGAAGGTTCCATCAGGAAACGATTTCCCAACCTGACATATGCCTATTGATGGACAAAATCTCCTCCTTAGGGTAGACGCTGCTGGTGTAAAGAGCCTATATCATTGGTCATTTGCATGTACCAATAACTCAATAACCCTCAAACAAATAATGATAAACAACATGACAAAACAAAAGCAGCAAATGAGCTCAACATTTTGACTTGATGATGTCATAGCAGGAACAGAGTATGAGAAGATAAGATTGTTCGCACTAAAGCATATCACAAGCAACAGTCTTGAGAAGACCTTAGATATATAACCAGGGTTAGAACAACTTACATTTTTTATAATAAAAAAAAATTCTTTAGCTCTTATTGGTGTGGCAGTGGCAGAATGGATATAAATGATTCATAAATACCAACCAAACGAGTTTTGGATTGAAGCTTACGTGTTGTTGTAGCTACTTTTAAATTTATTTTTGTGCTCAACTAAATGCAAATTATTTACACTCTGTCGTTTTATATAGGTGCTGGTATTTCGGTTGTCAGAACAGTCACAATCGCAATCACATAAATGCACAGCAGCAAATCTTCCATGCTTAGGGCTTCAGTTAAACATAGGCTAATTTGGATTTATACACCAAAGCACAAGTAATGATTTCAAAATCTTTAGCTTTTTGGGCAAAATCAAATGCACGCATTTGGCATATAAATCCTGTTCAGATCTCGGATCAGAGGTAAGAGTACTCACAAACTATATCCTCGGTGCTGCCGTACAGTACTGATTCCAGCCCTCCCAAGTACTTGATGGCGTTCAGCGACACGGTGTTGCAGGTAAAATGTAGGACCAGCGGCAATGGTGGTGTTCGCCATTGTTAATTCCTAAAACAAAACAAAGTCAGCGAAAAAAAATGGTTGTACCCCGATTGCTCTGCTTCACATGAAAAATCAAGAAATGAAAACCCAGATAGCTTCTTCGGCTTATCGGCGATACAAACTGTTGGGAAAAAAATGGAAGAAGTAAGGAAGGAAATATAAAGATGGCGACGAGAGAAGTGATGAGGGAAAACAATGTGGGTATCTTAAGTATTTCCGTCCATGTGTAGAATCAAATCAAAGGCATTGAATTTCAGTTGATAGGTGTTTCATAGATATCTCCGTCCTCAGCTCAAAGAGGAAATATATCGTTGATAGGTTAGCGTATCTGTATTTCACTGCTTTTTTTTTTTTTTCCCCTGAACTGACGATATAAATTAGGCACCTTTTTATGAACCTGTGGTCTGGGGGACAACTGACTGTATTTGGTTTAGTTGATTTGGGCCCTTTCTAGAGTTGGGTACATAAATGATCCATCTGGTGAATTATATCAAAATGTGCCCAACAAATGTCACATTTATGTACACCTTTTATATATATTTTTATACCTTCATACATTTTTTTTATATAAATAAATCCTCTTCAATGAGTGCCTAACAATTACCGCATTCATCAATTCTACATCACAACCAATAAAATCCGCCGCGACATGAATAATGCGCGCAATTAACCATCTATTACTTTTTTTTCTTTTTTATAATTGCACTGCCGAATCAATTTGTACTTGCCTAAACTAATTTAACGATATACCTAAAAAATTTATGTCCACTAAAGCACCTAAACTAGTTTAAAGGAATATATGGAACTTTTCTATCCACTAATTAATGGGATATATAGAATTTTTTTAATTACTAGAAACAGGGGTGAATCTAAGGATCGAGAGGGTGTTCACTCAAACTTTCTTGATGAAAAATAACATTATACATATAAGGTCATTTTTAAATTTTTATGTGTATATGTAGATTTTGAATTCCCTAAAAATATGATTAGAGGTTGGTTTGGTGGTTAAGAGCTTAAATTTTACTTTGAGGTTTCAAGTTCAAATCGCAGACACTATATTTTTATTTTTCGACTGCCCTTAGTGAAATTGTGGGAAATAAATAAAATAGAGGTAAGTAAAAAGTTATTTTTTACAAGTGAATATTGTCTCTCATTGGTAAGAACGAGAAAACTCTCTGTGCTTACATTTAGAAACAATATCGAGTCTTTGTGTGATTGTTACGGCACTTTGAGTTCAACGAGGTTACTGGCGTTTAAGGTACTATTACGTCAATAAAAGGTATATCCATTATCCTGGGAGAAAGTAATTCAAAGACTCGAGCACAGTGTGGGGATTAAATTTCTTAAGGACACACAATGAATTACATAGTCTCGAATTTTTTATTTTTCCTGATTTACTGTTTTGAACATGGGAGGACAACAGAAATCATTTGAATTTTTTGTCGAAATGGTGATAGTTGAGGGACAAATTCAATAAATGAGTTTGTCGGAATTTATAATCAAAATGGCGAAAATGCATAGGTGGACCTTGAGTGTGCAACTTTCACATCTGAAAATAAGCGGCCCATTAAATATATTTACATGAAGGTACTCTATTATCCATGAGCATTCAGTGAATATTTTAAATTTTGAAGAGATGGTCATATCCTCTAAATCACCTTTAATTTTATTTTAAAATTCAAAGAATCTGAAAAAGTTATTTTTCTCTTAAAAGCTCATGTCAGTTAAGGTGACTTCAGCTAAATTACAAAGACATCCTTGCATTAGAAAGTCTTCTCCATAAATGATTTCTTATCTCCAGATGGTTCATAAAGATCGGGAAGGGGTTCATTAAAATTTAAAGAGGGATGCAACAAAATTCAAAAAGAAAAAATTTAACTTACGTGTGGACTCAACAACATCAAACGCTCGTATTTTAATATACATCTTCAACAAATCAAGAATCA
>JACEIK010000305.1:186798-203895 GCA_018107945.1 Datura stramonium | reverse complement strand
AGTGTTATTTTTATCTCATCATCAATGTGAGATAGCTAATCCCGGGATAAGTTATTCTGAGATTTTGTTCCAACCAAATATGGGATAAACCCATTAAAAATTAATCTCATGACTATTTATTTCTTATTCCTTATTGAGAATGGAATAACAATTTTGGGTTATCCCAATACGAGATTAGTTATCCTTGGATAACTTGTTTCCCTACCAAACGACCCCTTAGTAATGTATAATAGTATAGAATTTATATATAAAGAGAGGGGAACAGAAAAGTAATGTTGAAGGCGCATAAGGATCATTTATGGATAAGATTCTTTAATGCAAAGGCGGCTTGTAATTTGAATAAAGGTGTCTTGGCATGGATGAGCCTTTACGATCTGAAAAAACTGCCTCCAATTGTCATAACCGCACAAAAAGAGATAACTTTTCTTCAGATTCTATGAATGTTAAAATTACATTGAAGGTACTTCAGAGGATATGATTTTTTCTCCGTAATTTAAAATTCTGAAAGCTCATAGATATTAGAGCATCTTCAGGGTAAATATATTTAGCGGGCCATTTATTTTCAAACGTGGAAATTACACACTGAAGGTGCTCCACTTTTTGTCATTTTGGTTATGAAAAATTCAGAAAACTCACTTATTAAATTTATCGCTCAATCATCATCACTTCGATCAAAATATCAAATCACCTAGTATTTTTATCTCTGCTGCGATTTAAATACGAGACTTCATGATTCTTAATTCACTTTATTGACCACTAGGTCACCCATACACTTAAGTTAGGGAATTTGATTGAAATGGTGTGGGTTGAGGAAAAAATACAACAAACGGGTTTGTAAGATTTTTCATAACCAAAATGGTGAAAATGCAAAGGTAGTGGAGCACCTTTAATGTGCAACTTTCACGTCCAAAAATAATCGGATTATTAAATATATTTACACTGGAGGTGCTATTATCCATGAACCTTCAGTGAATTTTTAAAATTTTCAATAAAGGCTCATATCTTGTAAAGCACTTTCAATATTATTTTAATTCTCAGGAAATCTGAAAATGTTATCTTTTTCTGTGCTGATGTGACTATTCAAGACAACTTTTACAGATTTTGAAGGTTCACGTCTAATAAAACACCTTTAGTCAAACTACAAACACGCCCTTGCATTAGAAAGTCTTCTTCATAAATGATCCTTATGCCCCATTTAGTTAATGTGAATATAAGTCTCTGGTTTAAATTTTTTTAATTATTTTATTGTCCATTTAATGTCGGACCAATAATTTCACCCATATGATCCATGAAGCTTGACAAACATGTCTCCATTAGTTCGTCAACACCGAATAATAATATTACAAGAGTCACATATAAAGTGAAAACACATCTATATTACATTTAGAGAAAAATCAACATAAAAATATTTGACGAATCTAGCATTTGAAGTTCTTGACATCAAATATATTATACTTGTAAAGTTATAATTTTGAAACTTAAATAATTTTTTTTATTATACATATGTGAATATTTCATGAAAAAATATTAGTTGAACCTATTGTATTTCTAAAATTAGATTTTATAACAAAAATATTAGATTCAGCTAAATGCATCTAATTCATGCTCCATCTGCTTGAAGTTGTACGAATCATTCAAACAAAATAATGTTGAAGGAACATAAGGATCCATTATGGAGAAGACTCTCTAATACAAGGATGTCTTGTAATTTGATTAAAGGTGTCTTACTAGGCACGAGCTTTTAAAATCTGTCAAAGTTGTCCTGAAATGTCACATCAACACAGATAAAGAAAACTTTTTAGATTCTCAAAAAATTAAAATAATATTGAATATGCTTTAGAATATATGAGCCTTTCTTGAAAATTTAAAATATTCACTGAAGGATCGTGGATAGTAGAGCACCTTTAGTGTAAATATATTTAACTGTATGTTTATTTTTGGACGTAAAAGTTGCACAGTAAAAATGCTCCATAACCTATGCGTTTTGACTATTTTGATTATGAAAAATCTGACAAACTTATTAATTATTATTTTTCCCTCAATTCACACCATTTCAATCAAATTATCCTTGAGTTGAGTGCATTAAGCATCTATTACTTTAGAAGAAGAAAAAAAGAGAAAAAATTGTCATCACCAAATGTACATATAATGGAGATTAATTGATTCGGGCAGAGGCAGACCCACATGTTGGGTTGAGAGTGCACGTACACCCGTTAGCTTTGAAAAAACATGATATATATTAAAAAAGACCCCTTAATCATATCTGTTGGATTGAGCTTGCACTTTATTTTTGTTCTTAAATGATTATTAGAAAAAAATGCATAAAATGTATAAGTATCAAGTTTTGAACACGCGGCCTAATATATGTAAGGTGGTGCCTAAACCACCAATCCACAAAGCAAGCTTTATCCAATTTTGCCATTTAGTTCATATTTAAGAAATCAGTTCTATGAGTGCTTAATAAAATTTGCAAACAAAATGGTGTTAACGATATCCTTTCGATTAATATGCATTTATTTTATTGATGCCCCCTTTGTCTTCGAATTCTAGGTAAGTCTCTGGATCCGGCTAATTGAGAGAATTTTTTTTCGCATTCTCTACCAAATATAAACAAGTCAATTACATTATCACTAGTAGATAATGCGCTCTTGGAGAAATACTGGATATCACACCAACTTGTACAACACGAATCAACTCTAAAATGTGGCTATACACTGATTTTACAAAGGATATTATTATTTACGTTACTAGTGCATTATTCTCGTATACGTCATTTATTTAAATTTATATGACATCAATTCTTTTTTAAAACATTCAAAAATTATTGATACGATTTCATTAATAATGTTATTTTCTACCACCACTTTACTAAATTCAAAAATATCAAATTTATATAACTATAAATATTTAACTCCTATGCTTGTATAAAAATAGAATTTCGACCACTCTTTTTTCTTCATTATAAATATATAATACATAATTTTAATTAATATCATAAATACGTGCATGATCACTTAATCGCATTTAAAGTTGAGTAGAAGGAACAATATCTTTGAATTATATTCAACATGATATTGCTAAATCATATTAACACTTCTTTTTATTTGAATGCTTTTGAGATAATATCAATTTCAATCTTCTCTAAAAGCTACTGATTATTCAAAAAATATGCACGACTACTTCCATGACCTAATCTAGACTTAATTTCTGAATTGATCATCTCATTGGTGCTTGAATTCAATCTAACCATCACTAATTTTCTTTCTTTTTAAAAAAAAAAATTATATTGTCACAGCTATTAATTAAATATTGTCACATATTTCTAGCGGAAAAAAAGTCAAAAATGCTTTTAATGTATTAGATATGACTCAAAAATATATATTTTTTCATCTATTGAAAGATATTTGTCTTAATCTTCCATTCATTCAATCAATCAAAAATTCTCTTAATATATTAGAAATAACTCGCATTATTATCTACATCTAATGATACTGATTTAGCATTATTAAGTGATAAAATAAATTGAAAATGTGTATTAATTAACTATAACCTAGTAATAATATTGTATACAAAGATATGTATTATGTGTTTATTGAATTGCTATAAACGTCTAGCGCTAATAAACTTTTTATAGTTATAGACTTATTTCCTTTGTAAATTACGACTTGTTTGATGTTTGCTAAGTTGCAAAAAGTCATTTTCAGAAGAATTTTTTGTGTGTCTTTGTTTAAAAGAAAATAAAATTTAGAATACGGAGAACTTATTTTAAGCAAAAAATATGTTGGTGAACCAAATGCCGAAAATGTTATATGATATCAAATAAAACATAAAATCTAATTTCTGCCCCTAGAAGTTTAGAAGCTAATCGTGATTTTATTGTTCAACTGCATTAATTTAGGCACGTAATTTATCGTTTAGTTGTGTTATTTAAAAATTAAAACGGATATTGCATTGGGTTGTCATGGATGAGTAGAATTTTTTTTGCGTTGGGTCAGAATTTTATGTGGAGCAATAAATAAAGACTACGTATTTAATTAAATATTATATAATTGTGTCACTAATGGAAGAATAATTTTAATTTTGAAAAAATTATTACGGGCAAATTTCATCCAATAGGTAAAAGAAGGGCATTTTTAAAACGTTTTAATATGTCAAGTGCAATTTTTATTTAATAACAAATTTGTTTCAATAAATAGAACTAGAATATTTTAAAGTCATTTCTAATATNCTAATGATTATCATATGCACATGAACTAATAAGCATAGAATTTATCATTTCTTTTATAGTCCTATTTTTTCTTTCAGCTACTCGATTCAGGTGAATATGGAGGAGTAACTTCATGAATAATTCCTTCTTTTTCACAAAAATTATTAAGCAAAACATATTCGCCACATCTATCAGATCTTACTCTTTTGATCTTCTTATTCAACTGATTTTCTACTTTTGATTTGTAAAATAAAAACATTACAAAAGAATCATCTTTATTTCTCAAAAAATATACTCTTGTATATCTAGAAAATGTTGGGAAAAATAAAGCACAAGAAAAGTGCATGATAAGATAGCAGCGGAAGAGTACCCAAGTCTAAATTTTCTCAATCTATTTAAACCAAGAGAAGACCTCAAAAAAAATTTAAATATGTCTGGGCAGCAGCTAATTATCCACAAATATAATTATCGCAAGACAAAATAAGTCAACCACACAAGACACCAAATTTACGTGAAAAAACCTCTTTGATGTGAAGAATAAAAAATCACGGGACCAAAAACTCTACTATAATCAACAAGAGTTATAAGAATATTCTCCAAAAATGGTCACCAAACAAGTGTCAAACAGCGAGCAACAATATAAATAGATAGCACCAAAAACTAGAGAAGAAGAAAAGTAAAATCACCCAAAAATGCTGCTATTATTCATGAGATGAAATGTGGAGCTACAGGACTCCAAATCCACTTTTTTTAATTCTCAATCAAATATTAATATTATAGAAATAACATATCTAAAAATTAGCTCAATTAGATTAGAAACGAAGCGGAAATCGCAATTTGAAGCGGGATGCTGGGGCTGAAATTTTCTGTGTGAAAATCTGCCCTCTTTCTCTATTTGGCTGCTATATTTTTTTCTTGTATGTTCTAAAATAAGACCTAAAGAGGCCTTATATATGCACCATGATGGTGGAATTATGAAAAAAGTGGGCTGGTCCAAATTAATTTTTTGTTTATCCATATAGAAAGCGAAAAAGATTCAAAACCCAACAATTCTCCCCCCTCCGACTATGTGGAGGAGACCGCCATCCTGGAGATTATGCAACACTCTTCAAACTTTCCCCTTGGCAAAGTTTTAGTCATCATGTCAGAATCATTATCATCCATATGAATCTTGTCAAGCTCAAGAAACTTAGAATCCAACACATCTCGAATCCAATAGTATCTCATATCAATGTATTTAGACTGACCATGAAATGTAGAATTCTTACCAAGATGAATAGCACTTTGACTGTCACAATAAAGTACATACCTCTCCTGAGCAAAACCAAGTTCCCCTAAGAATCTCTTCATCCAGAGCAATTCTTTACAAGCTTCAATAGCAGCAATAAGCTCGACTTCTATAGTAGATAAAGTAACACATCTTTTCAATCTAGATTGTTAAGATACAGGTTCCCCTGCAAAAGTAACCAAATAGCCTGAAGTCAATTTTCTAGTATTAACATCACCTGCCATTTCTGAATCAATGTAACCATAGAGAATAGGTTATCCTGTCCCAAAATACAAACTCAAACTAGAAGTGTCACAAAGATATCTCATTATCCACTTCATCGCATTCCAATGCTCTCTTCCTGGATTAGAAAACGGCTAACAATACCAACAGCATGAGTAATATCTTGTCTTGTACAAATCATTACATACATCAAACTACCAACAACTGAAGTATAAGGAACTTTCTTCTTATCTTCCTTCTCATCATCACCGGAAGAACACTGCTTCATGCTCAATTTGAAGAGCATAGCTAAAGGTGTACTGACAACCTTAGCTTTATCCATGTTGAATATGTGAAGTACTTTCTAAATGTACTTCTCTTGTGATAACCACAACTTCTTGGCCTCTCTATCACAGAAAATCTGCATGCAAAGAATATGTTTTGTTGGTCCTATGTCTTTCATAGCAAAAGACTTATTCAACACTTGCTTCAACATCTGAATCCTGCAAGCATTCTGACCAACAACAAGCATGTCATCAACATAAAGGAATAAAATAATAAATTCACTATCAGAGAATTTTTGCATAAAAACACAACGGTCTGAAGAAGTGTTCTTGAAGCCCTGCTGACTTATAAAAAACCAAACTTTATGTACCACTGTCTAGGAGCTTGTTTCAAATCATACAAACCCTTCTTCAATTTGCAAACATAATTCTCTTTTTCCTTGATTTCAAAACCTTCTGGCTTCTCCATATAAATTATTTCATTTAAGTCATTATGGAGAAAAATATTTTTAACATCCATTTGCTCAATTTCTAAATCAAGATTTGCAGCTAATCCCAGAACCATGTGAATGGATGACATCTTCACAACTGGAGAGAATATCTCATCAAAATCAACTCCCTTTTTCTAGTTAAACCCCTTTACATCTTCATGTTTGACCCTAAAAATCCACTTGTTTTCCAAAGTTTTTTTGTCTTTAGGCAGCTTAACCAAATCAAAGGTATGAATATCATGTAAGGATTTGATCTCATATTCCATAGCATCAAACCACCTTTCTTTTTCTTCTCTATCCATGACCTCGTCAAAACTCTCAGGTTCTCCCCCATTAGTCAACAGTACATACTTACTGGGAGAATAATGAGATGAAGGAATCTTCTCTCTAGTCGATCTTCTGAGAGAACTCTATGTAGAATCAATAGCAGCTGGTTGCTAGCCAACTACATCATCTTGCACTGGAGCATCAATAGCAGCTGGTTGCTGGCCAACTACACCATCTTGCGCTGGAGCATCCAATATCATGTTGGTCATCCAACTTGATTTTGAAGATTTTCTTCATGTGCAATAGTTGCAGGAACTGGATCAACATCAACTAAGCTCTCACTGCTCTGAGAATCAACCTTCTCATAATTGTCAAAATCTTCAATTATCTAGTCTTCAAAGAACACAATATCACAGTTTCTAACAAGTTTCTTCTCAACTGGATCATAGAAACGATAGCCAAATTCATCTTGACCATAACCAATAAAGATACACTGCTTAGTTTTAACATTCAGTTTTGACCTTTCATCCTTAGGAACATGCACGGAGGCTTTACACCCAAAGACTCTCAAGTGATCATAAGAGATATTCTTACCAAATCAAATTTTGTCAAGGACATCACCATCCAAAGCAATAGTAGAAAATAAATTAATAACATAAGCAGCAGTATTAAGTGCTTTTGCCCAAAAGGAACACGAAGGCTTAGCATCAGAAAGCAAACATCTTACTTTCCCAACTAAAGTTCTGTTCATCCTCTCTGCTAAATCATTTAACCGAGGAGTCTTTGGAGGAGTTTTCTGATATCGAATACCTTGTCCTCTGCAATAGTGATCAAAAGGACCAAAATATTCACCATCATTATCTAAGCGGATGCATTTCAGTTTCTTCCTTGTTTGTCTCTCAACCAACGCCTAAAAATTCTTGAACACATCAAGTACTTGATCCTTTGACTTCAAATGAAATATTTAACGTTTGCGAGAATAATCATCAATAAAGGTTACAAAGTAAAGTGCACCACCATGATACTTTATCTTAAAAGGACCACAAAAATCATAATGTACCAACTCTAGCAAATCAAGCTTTCTTGAAGGCAGATGACTCTGAAAAGAAACTCTTTTTTGTTTACCGGCTAAGCAATGAACACACTTTTTCAACTTTGCTTGTTTCACTCTAGAAAGTAAATTTTTCTTAGCCAAACTATCAATTATCTTCTCACTCATATGACTCAGCCTTCTATGCCCTAACTCTGATGAAATATCATTCTCCGCCAAATTTACTGAGCCTCTAGAAATAGAGCCCTGAAATACGTAAAAGTTAGACAACTTGTTACCTCGACCACCACCATTAAACCCTTAGTAAGCTTCCACTGGACACCACCAAGGGTGTTACAATAATCCTCATCATCAAGATTTCTATAGAAATTAAATTCAGGCAAATATCTGGAGCATGCTTAACATTGTTAAGAACTAATCTGGAACCATTTTTACTTTTCAAACAAACTATGCTAATGTCAAGTACCTCAACATCATCATTGTTTTTCATTTTCAACATTCCAAAATTACCTGGAGTATAAGAAGAAAATAATTCCTTCTTTGGGGTGACATGAGAAGTAGCACCAGAATCCATAAACCAACTAGACTCACCACAAACAAGATTAATGGCATTTTCACCATATGCAACAAGAAGATCATCTTTAGCAATAATAGCAACATGATTTTCATTATCGCCATCTTTCTTTTGTTGTCTCATATCTCTTTTGTGCTTGTAACAATATTTCTTAATATGCTCTTTCTTGTTGCAATAGTCACATATAAATTTCTTGTACTTATACTTTGACTTGCTTCTACTTTTATCTCTGTCATTCTGAGCCCTAAACTTGCTTCTCTCCCTATCTTCAGTAACCAAAACATCGGAGTTTGAGCATATTCCATAATTATAACACCACTAAGAGCAGAATTTATTAAAGAAACTCGAAGGGTTTCCCAAGAGTCTAGCAGAGTATTAAAAAGCCAAAGTCCTATATTTCTTCATTGAACTTTACACCCATTCTGGAAAGCTGGTCTAAAACACCCTGAAAATCATTTATATGATCAAAAATAGGACTTTCCTCTTTATTTCTGATATTTATCAATTTTTTCAACAGGAACAACTTGTTATTGCCAGTCTTTGAAGCATAAAGTATTTCGAGTTTATTCCACAAACTTCTAGCATGTGTCTAGTTCACAATGTGGTTTATAACATTATTTTCAACCCATTGTCTAATATAGCCACAAAGTTGTAGGTGCTCAAAGTTTCAATCCTCATCATCCATAGATTCAGGTTTGTTAGAAGCAAACATAGGTAAATGCATTTTCTTGACAAATAAAAAAAATTTCATCTTGCCTTTTCAAATATGATAATTACTACCATTCAAACACACCATCTTACTCATATTTGCCTCCATCATTCAAATAGACAATCAACAATAAATACAAGCTCTGATACCACTTTGTTGGGAAAAATAAAGCACAAAGAAAAGTGCACGACAGGGTAGCAGCAGAAGAATACACAAGTCTAAATTTTCTCAATCTATTTGAACCAAGAGGAGACCTCAAATAAAATTTTAAATATTTCTGGGCAGCATCTAATTACCAATAAATATGAATATCGCAAGACAAAATAAACCAACCACACAAGACACCAAATTTACGTGAAAAACCTCTTCGGTGTTAATAATAAAAAATCACGGGATCAAAAATTCTACTATAATCAGTAAGGATTACAAGAATGTTCTCCAAAATATCCACCAAACAAGTGTCAAACAGCAAGCAACAATATAAATAGATAGTACCAAAAACTAGAAGAAAAGGAGTAAAATCATTCAAAAATATAACTATTGTTCATGGGATGAAATATGGAGCTACAAGACTCAAAATCTACTTCTGTCAGTTCTCAATCAAATATTAAGATGATAAAAATAACATATCAAAAAATCAGCTCAATTGGACAAGAAACGAAGTGGCAAACGCAATTTGAAGCGGGTTGTTGGGGCTGAAATTTTCTGTGGGAAAATCTGCCCTGTTTTTCTATATGGCTGCTATATTTTTCTCTTGTATGTTCTGAAATAAGACCTAAAGAGGCCTTATATATGCACCATGATAATGGGCTTATGGGAAAAAGTGGGTTGATCCAAATTAAATTTTTATTTATCCACATAGGAAGGGAAAAAGATCCAAAATCCAACAGAAAAGTCATCGATAAACGTGACATAATATCTTTTACCACATCTAGCTATAGTTTGTTTCAAGTCTTCCAAATCAGTGTGCACTAAATTCAATAAATCATATTCTAAAAACAGAAGCATGTTATTTCTTAAATTGTTTATCTTTAGCACAAACTTCAAATTATCAATACATGAAAAATTAACATTTGTAATAAGATTTTCAGAGTGCATTTTCTTAATGTAAGATAAACTCACATGCCATAAATCAAAAGAGTCAATCAAATAAGCAGAAGCATTAGTATTTTCATTCATAACATGAGAAACATTGAGTACAAATAAACTATGGTTATAATATCCTTTGTCCACAAGAATATCATTTTTTTTAATTAAAATAACCTAATTAGATTCAAATAAAAATCTTCATTCCGACTTTTCTTAATAAACCCATAAAAACTAAATTGGCTCGAATATTAGGAACATGCAACACTTTAAATAGGATCAAAGTTTTAAAAAAAAGAAAAGAAAAGAAAAGTTCGGATCAAAGTTTTTCCAAATGTGAGCTTGAGAAGAACTTTTCTTTTTTCAAGGACTTGAGTGGTTCTTGAATCATCAAGAAAAATAATTTTTTTCTCCTCTATTGACTTAGGTGTAAGACACAAAAATATTTTTATTGGCACAAATATGCCTAGTAGCATACAGAGATTGCCCATTCACTCACATAGGCCACAATATTCACTTGGAAAATGACCGCAATAATGATGTCATCTGCTTCATCCAAATTAATTTTTTTGCTTAGTAGAATTATCAATTTTCTCAACTATTGTCTTGAAGGTTTTATTAAAGATTTCAAGTTTAAAACCATATTTCTTTTCATAAAAGAAATAGAGATTGTAATATACTTACATACTCTATCAACATCATCTCAAAGGTTGAGTAGTTTGGTGAAGATAATTATAGTTGAAACTATAACAAGAGTAGTACCACAAATATAAAAAATTATACCGGAAGACCAAGATTTGTATTCAACGTAATCAGTGTATGTCCGCCCAATCACATAACTGATTTTATGCACTGCACTTTTGAATACACCATAAAGTATCAAAATCATCAAGAACAAAATCGCAACTTTTTCCCAAAGCAAGGTTGAGATTTTCATGATTCATGACAACAAATCAAAAGTGTTATCCTTACAATTGTTGGAAAATTGTTGCACAATTACGAAAATTTAGGATATTCTCAGAAGCTTGAAATGTGTATGACACTATCTTTAAGAATAATTCACCATAGAGATATATCTCCAAAATTTAACAAATCTTTCTAGTGTAAACTAAAAGAAGAAATAACAAAACTTGAATAATATAAAAATCCAGCAAAATAAAAAAAAAATGAAAATTTGTATTCTCGATTTTTTCTCCTCTCAACCAAGAGTACAAGACAAACTTAGAATAAGAAAATTTCTCCGACGTTCAAATGATAAATGCCATAAATAGCAATTGAAGACTAAATTAAAAGGCATTCTCTATTCAATAAAAAGAGACGTTGGGCACTATTGAATGTCGGCAACAAATGACAATTGTCAATTGTTTTTCAACAACAATTACCCTTCACCAACATATCATTGTCAATCTATCGGACCAAAATAATCAATACATCTCTACTGTTTCATTATTTTCGTTACATTAACTAAAATGCCACTGATCACAAAACAAAGAAAGAGTGGCAGCCCATAACAGTGACACGTCAAGTGGGGCCAGAAATGACGAGTAGATACACCTACGTGGCATGATATGATAGGCTGGAAGGATTATAAGAATCACTTTTTTGTTTTATTCTTTTACCTTTTTAACCTCTTATTTTCTTTATCAGCTGGGCTTCTTCCTCTCTTCCTTCGAGTCCCAGCTGATGGTTGAGCTTGACCGGCGGCAGCAGTTCCATCTCTGCCAGAAGCTGAGGTGGTTCCCGTGGCTTCTCCGCCCATCTCCGGCACTCTTCTGATCTCATCATCACTCTCCATACCTTCACAAACACAAAACGACCTTAAAAAAAAAAAGTAAATTAATCTAACATTCTTTCACCCCAAGAACCCAACTATTTCAAAATTCTAAGCATACCTGGAATCCAAAAGCACACATTCTTCAAAACCCACCTCAGAATCTCCAAAATTAACTCAAAAAATCGAGTTTTTTTTGGTCTCCAAGAGTATAACACCATAAGCGCCCACTTTAAATTGTGTATCAACAAGAAATCTAGCTAGAAAACGTCCTAAAAATTAAGTTTCAAATGATTAATAAAGGAAAAAAGGAACCTTCTTCTACTAACAATTTACTCTTACTCCACCATTCTTCTTCCCCCAAGAACCCAACTTTCTCGAAATTAAATAGTACCCAGAGTCCAAAACCACACATTCTCCAAAATCCGCCTCAGAAACTCAAACACATACTCCAGGAATTCAAGCTTTTCTTCAAACATAAATGCTTTATTAACAAGAAATCTTGAAAACATGCTAAAAGCTGAATTTTGAATAAAAACAAAGAGGTAAAAATTGAAGCTTCTTTGACTTCAAGATGGAGAGCTGAGCTAGAAGATATCTCACTACTTGAAGGTATAGTAGTGAGTCTACTTCCCGTTTGGGGCTCCAGTGGAGTCTCCAAGACTCAAACTTTTGTCCTGGTGGATTGTTTGCATCAGTTGGTCAGATGGGAAGTATGGGTTTTGGTGTTTCATCACCTAATCCTTCTGATTCCCGGGATGAAATGGTGGATTCAAGCTACCGTATTTCGATTGGTATTTGAAATATTTATCATTCCCGGAGGTCTTTAAGATTGTAGGCAATGGGGAGGAAGAAGAAGAAGAAGAAGAAAGGTGGGCTAAAGATTAAGCTTAAGGTTTCAAATCCTTCATTAAGGAGGTTAATAAGTGGTGCAATTGCCGGGGCGGTATCTAGAACTGCTGTAGCTCCATTGGAGACAATAAGGACGCGTTTGATGGTTGGAAGTAGTGGACATTCTAGTACTGAAGTGTTCAATAATATCATGAAAACTGAAGGATGGACTGGATTGTTTAGGGGTAACTTTGTTAATGTGATTCGAGTTGTCCCTAGCAAAGCTGTAGAGGTAAAACTTATGTCTTCCTCTCTTATATTTTTTTTATTTTGTAAACTTGAGTTTAGGCCTTTTTTATGCTACTAATGATTGTCATTGATAAAAATGATTTCATTTGGAGTTGTTCTTTTTTGTTACATGAAGTGTTTACTTAGCTGATGGTTTTTTCGAAGTCTCAGAAAGTTTGAAATTTTGTTTCCACTTCAACCATAATACTGCTTTCATAAGTTGTCATGATTCAGACAATGGCTGCTCTCTTTAATTAAAAGAAATTGAAGTAGATATATGTTCCTTGTTTCTCTATTAATGTCAGGTTGATGGAGAAGCTCCCCGTCTATAGCTCACCAATAATTCTTGATGTTAATACTTTGTCTTTGTTGTTGCTCCTATTTGTGTCTGTGGCAGCATTTACCTATTAGATGACTTGTTGGGCCTCATCCTTACTCTATGTATATTGGAGTTAACCTGCTTTGTGACGGCAGCCTTTTGTTTTGAGGGATTATACGATTAAACATCTGAGGATGCTACTTTCCTTTTCCTTTTTTAAATCTTTCGTTGCTATAGGTATTTGGTCAGTGGATCAGGAATATAAGGAACAACATAGGATCTATTGACACTTTTCTTTGGTAATGAACTTTCTGGAAATCAAGCAAGTGTTGTGTGTCCATTGTTAGCTTTGCGTGTATGTAATAACTTCTTGTAAAGAAACCGTTAGCAATGCTTTTTTCAGAGAATTATATGCATTATGACTTCAAGATTCCTCAATCACTGCCTTTGGCATTACTTGTTTAGCCTCATTTTTCATTTTGTATATTAGAGTTAACCTGCTATATTGGATTGCTGGGTCTATCTTGGGCAACATGGTTAATGAGGATTTCATATGGCCGAGCCCAACTAGGTTGGGATTGAGGTGCAGTAACAATAATAGTTCAGTTGTTGTTGGAGTAAAATTGCTTGTTAACGGAGGCCATTTTAATTTTGACGAGTTGGTGGGTTAGGATAAACCGCATGGGTGGTCCAATTTTTTCTTATATTTTGGTGCTACTGATCCTTTAGGTAGTGGATCATGAATCTAGTGAACACAACAGGATCAGTTGATGCTTCTCTTTTGTAATGAATTGTTCTTCCATTCTAACTGATTAGCTTTGCCATGAATATCTAGGTGCAAAGCCAAAAAATCTGTTTAATCCTCTTATTATTCCTCCGATGTAGTGTTCTACTATTCTAGCCTGTGAAATTTTCACAGTTCTTACTGGTGCATGATATGTATGCATCAGAAAACTTGATTTTACTTCATAATAACTATTTTTGATTCCCTTAAGAGGAAATGGAAATGAGAGATGAGTTATTTTTGTTTAACTTGTTCTTCAACATTTCCCCACTTTAAGATATGGCAGCCCCTCATCTCTTTACCAACCTTAGAAGTTTAAATCAGTATGTGACTGTTGAATAGTACGTTCCAATATTTACTCTGTTGCTTTCTTGTCTAACTAGTTTGACGTTACCTTACACTCTGTTTTACTTCATTTACACCCTCTCACCGCAGTCAAATGATACAGATGAAATGTTCTACATAAATATCAATTTGCCGCTTGTTTCCTGGAGAAAGGTAGTGTTACTTAATTACTGAAGTTGACAAGTATTGTGGTGCAATTCTGTTGGTTGATTTAGAGTGATGAAAGACCAGCTCGTGTAAGCTGAATGGTTTCTAGTGGGCTTCCGTCTGTTACTTTGTCTGGATTTTATTGTAGATACAACTTGAACAATATGGTAATTGCACATTGTGTTAACATTTGTTACTTGTCATGTATGAATAATGAGTTAACCTTTGAGTTATACAGTGCTGCTTCCAACTACAGATGGGAGAATGCCTCAACACTAAAAGTGGCTTGCATTCAATGTTGCTTGTCATGGCTGATATCTTTTTTTATTTTTTTTTCTTAATGCAGCTTTTTGCGTATGATACTGTTAATAAGAACTTGTCATCTAAACCTGGTGAGCAACCCAAAATTCCAATCCCTGCCTCATTAGTTGCAGGAGCCTGTGCCGGAGTCAGCTCTACTTTACTGACATATCCACTCGAGCTAGTCAAGACTCGGTTGACAATTCAGGTAAATATGTAGTTCTTATTGATGGTTTGAAGGTTTTCCTCTGGAAATTCTTATGAAAATTGTACTTGTTTGATTGACCACCTTTATCTGCAGAGAGGAGTTTACGATGGTTTACTTGATGCATTTGTAAAAATATTGAAAGAGGGTGGGCCAGGTGAGCTTTATAGAGGTCTCACTCCTAGTCTCATAGGAGTCATTCCCTATGCCGCCACAAACTACTTTGCTTATGATACATTGCGGAAAGCCTACAGAAAGATTTTCAAAGAAGAGAAGATTGGAAACATAGAGACTCTTCTGATTGGATCAGCAGCCGGTGCTATATCTAGCACTGCAACATTTCCTCTAGAAGTGGCTCGAAAGCACATGCAAGTGGGTGCTGTTAGTGGAAGAATAGTTTACAAGAATGTAATTCATGCTCTTGCGAGTATACTGGAACAGGAGGGGATTCAGGGGCTGTATAAAGGGCTTGGTCCCAGCTGCATGAAGTTAGTTCCTGCAGCAGGAATATCTTTCATGTGTTATGAAGCATGCAAGAGGATATTGGTAGAGGCAGAAAATGAAGAGTAAAGGAGGAGCTCCTTGGGGAAATATGCTATGCAGTAGGGTCATAGAGCAATTCAAGAATAGGCAAAGGGTAGGGAAAATGTCTTTATGCAATTGGGTTTATTTATCTTGCTCCTTTTTCCAGACGCTGGGAATTTTGTTTCGGTTTGAGCCTGGTTTTAAGGCTAGAATTGATAAAATCTCAAAAACAATGATACTGGTTTTGATCTCTCTTTTTCTTTTCACTAAATCAATGTGATGAAATGCAGTTTGATGGTAAGTCAATCCTAATTATTTATTTTTCAAAACTTTTACATCTGATTAACAAAAAATATGCAAACTCACAGCTTCTCGTCTTTTTTGGCATCATACATGACCACTACAATTTAAAAGTTAAATTATTACAGAAAATATTGTATTCAAAAGTTATGTTTAATATAAATACATTCTGCAAATCGACCTTTTTTCAATTACTTTCGTCGTATCCCTTTCTTCTTCTTTTCGGACTTCTAGTAGAATTAGAGTATTGATGATCAGCTTCTCTAACTTTCAAGTTAGGGAAAAGGTCACCGTTCTTGAATTCCACTCGTGGAAATACACCGTGTATGTTGTTGTTGTTTCCAAGATCTATGTTGTGATATTGTGGAGCGGCGTACTGTTGCAGGTTTGCAGCTACTTGTGGAAGTTTAGTAGAATTTGAGTATTGATGATCAACTCCTCTGCCTTTCAAGGTAAGAGTAGGATCTGGATACACTACACCGTTCCCAAATCCCACCCCTGGGGTTACAATACTGTCGTTGCTTCTAATATTCCTATTCTGATATAGCAGGTTTGCAGCTACTTGGGGAGGATTAGTAGAATTAGAGTATTGATGATCACCTCTCTGGGCGCTGTTGACATTGTTCATCAGTGGCTGACGGCTAAAAGTCATCTGCTGGCCATTTCGATCTGGAACGTAATTCTGGCGATGCGCTACTTGATCAGTTAAGGTTGGAGTCAGTGCGGAAAAGGGACGTTTGCAATGGGGACACAAGCTTGATACAGGTGCACTGATAATTGTACTGTTGTGGCTGCTGCTGCTTTGTTGCCGGGATGGTTGCTGGACTACTGCAGGTGCAACATTGACACTTGTAGTATTATTGCTCGATACAAAACGACTTTGACGAGGCGATGGACCGATTTTGCTCCGGTTATTGTCTTGTATTTTTTGGAACACGCCAGTAAATGACGTCATTCTTTACACTTTGCAAGCCTGCAATTCATAAAGTATTTTAGCTAATTATCTCTGCGTTGTCTATCCACCTTTTTTGACAAACAATGCTACAAAATAGTTTCATCACTAAATAAGATGAGTGTTTGTTTTTAGTTTTTTATTTTTTTAAAAAATAAGTGACATTTAACGT
>JACEIK010000305.1:147473-159798 GCA_018107945.1 Datura stramonium | reverse complement strand
CCCATAAAAATAAGGGAAAATGGCTAAAATTACCATTATCCTATTAAAAATGGCTTATAAATACCCTTCATCCACCTTTCGGTCCCAAGAACGCCCCCAACTTATTTTTTTGGCTCAAGAATACCCCTCAAACTAATTGATGGATTTTTACGAATTAAAATAGCCACATATCATATTATGATTCGTCACATATATTATTTAATTTAAAAATTAAATTCACCGTCATTTCTTAAAATCAAAACCTGTCCCTAATAATCTGACCGATGTTTTTTAACTCAAACCCGCATCGAAAATTAGAATAGCCTTCAATTAATACTTAAGATGCATAATCCGTCTCATGAATAATGGATTAGCCCTTACGTGAAGAGAGTAGACCTTACTCTCAAAGTCAAAGGCAACAAAAGTCCATTGCTCCCAAAATACAACTCAATTCATGAGAAAGTCCTTGTTCTTGTTCACAATGGAAAATCAGTAAATGAGTCGTCTACCATTCTTGAATACATAGACAGAAACATGGAGGAATGGACCTCGACTCTCGCCGGAAGAGAAGGCTTCCCTTACTCATGGATGAATAGTCTAGTTGAATTGCCCGTGATAAAGAAACTTATCATTCTCATGGGTCTGATTATGCATCTTAATAATCAACTATGGCGATTCTGATTTTCAGATGCGGGTTTGGGTTAAAAGAAATGGGTCAGAATTTATTACGAGCGGGTTTGACTTTAAGAAATGATGGTGAATTTAATTTTAAAATTAAGTAATAAATGTGACGAATCATAATATGTCATATGACTGTTTTAATTTGTAAAAACCAATCAGTTAGTTTGAGGGGTATTCCTGAACCAAAAAAATAGATTGAGAGTATTTTTGAATCAAATGGTGGATGAAGGATATTTGTAAATCATTTTTCATAGGGCGAAGAGATATTTTTGATCATTTTCCCTAAAAATAAAAAATGAGGAGAGAGATGCAGACTATATTGGAAAAAATGTAAAGTTTGTCTTGGTAAGTGAAACTATCAAATTAGTTCATGTACTTTAATTATCACCAAATCCTAACCACCCTATTCGTTATGGAATTGACTATGAGCATTCAATTTAAAGAAAAGAACTTTTTCATTGACCCTGCATTATTTACTCTCACTTAAAGAAAAACACGGAGCCTCCTGTTGTTCTGGTTTAAAACTACGACATCCGTTAATAAGAGTAGTTAGCTGTTAATTAACACAAGGTTGTTGATGATTCATACAAAAAGAAAAGGAGATAATGAACAAACAATCAGGTTAAGATCTAATCAACTTTAAAACAAAATAACCATTCTGGAATAATCCTTCAATTATGTGCAAAGTCTTCAAAGACTTTTTAATCAAAGTGCAATTACTCATGTACCTCACCACCGAATAGAAAAAAATAGGAGAATGATTATTTTATCTTAACGGGATCATCCTTATTATTTTATTCTAACGGGATCATTCTCTACAACATAAATAATAATCCGCAGCCAACTTAATGATAGTCCATATTATTCAGTAAGCAATGAACTATCGTTTTTCACTACCAACCTAATTAAATTAGTTAATTATTAATATTATTATTATCTAACAATGCTCCAAAAAAAAAGAAGAGAAAAGACTAAATATAACTACTAGTCTCAATCTTAATGTTCAAGAGGTAAGAGGCATTAGACTTACTCCCTTCATTTCAAAATAAGTGGTGTTTTAGCCTTTTGATTTTTTCAAAATAAGTAGTGTTTTACATAATCAAGAAAACATTAATAATGTTCTTCCAATTTTACCTTTAATGGAGAGAGTTTTACATAATTAAGAAAATAACTAAAGAGTTACATATTTTTCAAGATATTTATTAAGGGTGAGTGGGTAAAAGTACATTATACTTTCTAGAAATAAGTAATTTTTTAAAAGGATTTGCCCAAATTAAAAACACTGCTTATTTTGAAACGAAGGAGGTACTATTTGGATATAGGTCTAGTCTTAAGAAGATCTAAGGTTATTAATTAAGAGATGTGATTGCGTCAAACAAAGACTTGAACAATTAACACAAAAGTCCCAAGTAAGCCACTCAACCAAAAAAGAAATGATTAAGTGATTAACATGTAGAGTAAATTTCATGGATGGTCATCTAATTTTGTATTTATTACCCAAAAGTCATTATTTTTATTTTATTATACAAAAATCACTTAACTTTGCCCCATATTTCATAAAATAATTTTGATAAAATTTTATTAAAATTCCACCTAAAATGTGAGGAAAATAACAAAAATATCCTTTAGATTTGAGGATAAGTTCAAAATGGTCAATATATATTTTGAGCATTTTGGCTCACTATTTTGCTAAAAGCTGAGCCTTTTTATTTCATATATTTAACAAACTCTACCTACTAAATTTAATGAAAATTTTAAAAAAGTAAACCAGAAAAAATTATTATCAATGTAAAATAATTACATTTTCACTTATTTACTTTTTACTAATATACTATTTTATTTAATTAATTTATACACGTCTTTCCTTTTACTTTTAACATAATATTATTTTGTTCATTCTATTAGTAAATTTATTAAGTAAATAAATATCATTTTGAAATTATTTTTGTAATAATTTCTATGAACATTATCATTGACACCTTGAATATGTGACCTAAACTATAATATGTTTAGTAAATAAGAGTTATTAAAAAAATAAAAGAACAAAATAAGGTTACTTATTATGAAATAAAACAATGAGTAAAGGTCAAAAACATACCTGACCCATACCGCTTTTGTAAGTTTAGTACCTGAACTATGCAAAGTTTGCGTTAGGTACCTGAACTATCACCCTCAGGTTATAGAAACACACATAAATAATTATATTACTTCCGTGTGATACACTCCCACTTTATTTTTTAAAAAATGCCACGTGGCTGTCCACGTATAGTATTATTTTCACGTTAGCAAACTATAATTAGTTTTACTCTTTACTCTTTCTCTTTCTCTGCATATCAAGGGATTACTACAACTGATCGACTATTATAGTAGCGACAATGACTTTTATTATCGCCGGTGACTTTAGACTACCTCTGATCTAGGTTAATTACTAATTTACCAAAAAAAAAGTTAGGGTTTGTTGTCTTTTGTGATTTTTGTCATGATAGTTTTGTATACACTTTTACGATTTATGTGATTTTTATCATCTGAAAAGATTTGAAAGGCCTAATGATATACCTCACACAGGTGCTCTCTTATTTCATTTAATTTTTTCTAATTTTTGTCATTATGTCATATGTTAAAAATTGATGCTTTAATCTCTGAACACTTCAAATGACCACAAAATACATAAATTTGAGATTTCGTTTTGGTGGTATACTTGTGAGTGATATAGGGCCTGTTTATATTAGGAAAAATAAGAAATATGTCTTCAACGTTGATACGGACCATTTGCCTATTCCGGAAGTGAAAGATTATTGTAGGAATTTTGGGATTTCCAATATAGATAAAATGTTTGTTGTTGTTCCTAATGGTGAAGGTTTGCTGGAATTGGTGAAAAATAGAGATTTATTGTTGTTATCCAAATTATTGGCTAATGGGGGTACTTTGGACATTTACATATGTTACAAAGGGGAAGTCTTTATAAAAAATACACATGTGAGCAATGAGTTTTTTGAGACCACATGTGATGTAGGTGGTCCTAATAAACATTTTACCAACAAGGTTGGTGAAGGTCTCAATACATATTTAGGTAAAGAAATAGAACTTATTGATGGTAGGGATCAAATAGAAAGGGTCCAAACATCAAATCCGATAGGAGAAAGTACTGGAAACACAAATGAATTAGAAGATTCTGATGAATCTGCACTGTCTAATGAAGAGGAAGATTCTGATGAAGATTTAGATGAAGATGATGTTGAACCTACTATCCATGATGAAGTTGATGATGATGAGAATATTGACCTTTCTGGTGATGAGGATGGTTATAGGAGTGATTTTCCTGAAGAGTTAAATATAGTAAATGCATATTGAAAGCATATATATAAAAGAGTCATGGAAAAAAAGTTTCTGAATATTTTCTGGGACTAGTTGGCATGGATCTTGGTTTTGAAGATATTGACAAAATCAAGAAAAATCTTTCTGGTAAGCTACTACCCGATGAGCCTTTCTATGATAGTTCAGATCAAGATAGTTTTGATAGTGAAAGTGAGGGGGAATCACATGTTAACATATTTGAAATTTTAAGAGCAAAGAAGAACAACAAAAGAATCGCATCTGATCCAACATGAAAGCATGTTGTGTGACAATTAAATATGATTTTTTGAAAATGTTAAAAGATTTAGAGAAGCTATTAGTAAGTATGCAATTGAGAGAGGTTGTCAACTAGAAAAGATCTCTAATGATAAAAGAAGAGTTAGAGTTAAATGTAAATCAAGTGGTTGTCCTTGGTTATTGTATGCAAGCAAAGACTCTAAATCTCTCAATTTCATTATTAGAACTTATAATCCTAGACATAAGTGCTACAGGATCCATACCTATATAATGTGTAACTTTAAGTTTTTGGCAAACTATTATAAAAGTAGGATTATTTCTCAACCTTCCATAAAAAGGTGAAAAATACAAGATCTGGTCAGGGATGAATTGGGGTTGTATATTGGTAAGTTTGTGTGTTTGAAAGCTAAAAAAATGATATTGAAGAAGGTATTAGGTGATCACATTGCAGAGTTTAGTAGAATATATGATTATAGAGATGTTCTTCTTGAATGAAATCCAGGAAGCACTTGTGTGGCAAAAGGTCATAAACTGTGATGATGGAAAAAAGTTCTTCCGCTCATTCTATATTTGCTTTTCAACTTTGAAAAAAGGATTCATTAAGGGTTGTAGAAAGTGCATTGGGTTAGATGGTTGATTTTTGAAGGGAAAATCTAAGGGTCAACTGCTTGTTGCTATTGCAAAGGATGGAAATAATCAAATATTACCAATAACATGGGTTGTAGTTACAATTGAAACTAAAGATACTTGGTTTTGATTTTTAGGATTTTGAAATCTGATTTGGATATTAATGATGAAGGAGCAGGATCAACAATTGTAAGCGACATGCAAAAAGTATGATTTCTTATAGCTGCAGATTTAAGCTTTGTTTGTCTATGATTTTTAAGGCTGTTATAATTACTGTTTTGGAACTGTTATAGTTACAAATTTAGACTTAGTTTTCAATACTTCTTATAGCTACTATTTTTAACTTAATTTAGCTACTGTTTTAACTTAGTTTACTTACTGTTTTAACTTAGTTTACAACACTTAGTTATACCTACTGTTTTAACTCAGTTTAGGTACTGTTTTTAACTTAGTTTACTTACTTTTTTTTACTTAGTTTGTAGCACTTGTTCTAGCTTTAGATTAACTTAGTTTAGCTACTGTTTTTAACTTTAGTTTACTTACTGTTTAACTTAGTTTGTAACACTTGTTATAGCTGAAGATTTAACTTAGTTTAGCTAACTAATTTTAACTTAGTTTGCAACCCTTGTTATAGCTACTATTTTAACATAGTTATAGCTGCAGATTTAACTTAGTTTGTAACACTTGTTATAGTTGCAGATTAACTTAGTTTAGCTACTGTTCTTTTAACTTAGTTTACTTACTGTTTAAACTTAGTTTGTAACACTTGTTATAGCTGCAGATTTAACTTAGTTTGTAACACTTATTATAGCTGCAGATTAACTTAGTTTAGCTACTGTTTCTTTAACTTAGTTTACTTACTGTTTTAACCTAGTTTGTAATACTTGTTATAGTTGTAGATTTAACTTAGTTTAGCTAACTAATTTTAACTTAGTTTGCAGCACTTGTTATAGCTACTGTTTTAACATAGTTATAGCTGCAGATTTAACTTAGTTTGTAACATTTGTTATAGCTGCAGATTAACTTAGTTTAGCTACTGTTTTTAACTTAGTTTACTTACTGTTTTAACTTAGTTTGTAACACTTGTTATAGCTGCGGATTTAACTTAGTTTAGCTAACTAACTTAGGGCGCTGGCATGTTGGCATGCTGGCGCGCCGCGCTGCCTAGAGCACTAGCATGCTGGTGCGTCGCGCTGGCCCTCACGGCCTGGCCTCACCTGATCCTGCTTCCGAGACTCTTCCCGCACGCGTCAAGCTCTCATTACTCGTCACAAGCCCACGCGCACGCGCACTAGCTGCTAACATCTTATGAGGTGTAACAGACACACCCTACACTTTCAAATATTTCAGGTTAGGGAAATAACCTTTTCACAATTCATAAGGGGTTTTTCCAATTGTCTTGTAAGGAATTCTATTTTGTAAATGACAAGCAAACAAAATAGCTTCATCCCAAAGATTATCAGGTGCACATGAACTAATACGCATACAATTCATCATTTCTTTAAAGTCCTACTTTTTCTTTCAGCGACTCCATTCGATTCAGGTGAGTATGGAGGATTAACTTCATGAATAATTCCTTTTTCACAAAAATCATTAAGCAAAACATATTCACCACATCTATTAGATCTTACTCATTTGATCTTCTTATTCAACTGATTTTCTACCTCTAATTTATATAATAAAAATATTTCAAAAGCTTCATCTTTATTTCTCAAAAAATATACTTTCATATATCTAGAAAAATCATCGATAAATGTGACATAATATCTTTTACCACCTCTAGTCATAGTTTGTTTCAAGTCTCCCAAATCAGTGCGCGTTAAATTTAATAAATCATATTCTAAAAACAGAAGCATGTTATTTCTTAAATTGTTTAGTTTTAGCACAAACTTTACAATTATCAATATTTGAAAAATTAACATTTGTAATAAAACTTTTAGAATGCATTTCTTTAATGTAAGATAAACTGACATGTCCAAGTCTAGCATGCCATAAATCAAAAGAGTCAATCAAATAAGCAGAAGCATTAGTATTTTCATTCATAACATGAGAAACATTGAGTACAAATAAACCATGATTATAATATTCTTTGTCCACAAGAATATTATTTTTATTAAAATAACCTTATTAGATTCAAATAAAATCTTCACTCTGACTTTTCCTAATAAACCCACAGAACCAAATTGGCTCGAATATTAGGAACATGCAACATTTCAGTGAGGATCAAGGTTAAAAAAAAAAAAAAAAGAAAAGAAAAGAGAAGTTAGGATCAAAGTTTTTCCAAATGTGAGTTTGACAAGAACTTTTTCTTTTTCAAGAACTTGAGTGGTTCTTGAATCACCAAGAAAAACAAATTCTTCTCCTTTGTTGACTTGGGTGTAAGACACAAAAATACTTTTATTGGCACAAATATGCCTAGTAGCATACGGAGTTTATCGCCCAGTCACTCACATAGGCCACAATATTCACTTGGAAAATGACTGCAATAATAATGTTATTTGCTTCATCCAAATTAATTTTTGGCTGAGCAGAATTGTCAATTTTCTCAACTATTGTCTTGAAGATTTTATTAAAGGTTTCAAGCTTAAAACCATGTTTCTTTTCATAAAAAAGAATAGAGATTGTAATATACTTACATACTCTATCAACATCATTTCAAAGGTTGAGTAGTTTGGTGAAGATAATTATAGTTGAAACTATAACAAGAGTACTACAACAAATATCAAAAATTCTTTTGGAAGATCAAGATTTGTATTCAAAACAATCAGTGTATGTTCGCCCAATCACATCACTAATTTATGCACTGTATTTTTGGATACACCATAAAGTATCAAAATCATCAAGAACAAAATCGCAATTTTTTTCCCTAAAGCAAGGTTAAAATTTCTGTGATTCATGACAACAAAACAAAAGTATTATTCTTAAGATTGTTGGAAAATTATTACACAATTACGAAAATAATAGGATGTTTTAGAAACTTAAGATGTATATGACACTATTCTCTTAAGGATAATTCACCAGTAAAATATATCCCCAAAATTCAACAAGCTCTTTTAGTGTAAACTAAAAGCAGAAATAACAAAACTCCAATAATATAAAAATCAAGGAAAAAGAGAATATGAAGATTTGTATTCTCTGTTTTTTCTCCTCTCAACCAAGAGTACAGGACAAACTTACATAGAATAAGAAAATTTCTCAACGTTCAAATGATGAATGCCATAAATAGCAATTGAAGACCAAATTAAAAGGCATTCTCTATTCAATAAAAAGAGACGTTGGGCACTATTGAATGTCGGCAACCAATGACAATTAAAAGAGAATATTTTTTTGAGAATTACCCTTCACCAACATATCATTGTCAATCTATCGGACCAAAATAACCAATACATCTCTACTGTTTCATTATTTTCGTTACATTATCATCAGAAGATCAAATCAGGTTTGAATTAATTAAAAATTCAAATAACCTAATCAATAAATTGTAGGAAAAACAAATTTGAGTCTAGCTAATTGCACATCTTGTTTTACACCGATTTGGCTTGAAAATTTTAATTTATAAGGAAATGCCAGCAGAGGTTGTAGGTAATTGCAGAGTTTATGCAACTTGCCAGATGATGTTAACTTCACTAACATAGCTAGAATCCTTCACTTTCTGCTAATATATAATCCATAACACCTAAGAGTAGTATGTATGCATCAAAACAGAACAAGAAAATCCACCCACAAACAAATCCAGAGGAGATTCTCTCTTCAATGCCCACATAGGAGGATCTAAACAAGAATGATGACATATCCAGTCCTTGTAATGATAACAGCCATCATATATTTACTTCCTCCCTTCCTGTGCACCTGCTGTTGTGTTCTTCAGTATCTGCAGATTAACAAAACAAGTCAAACCCCAAATATACACCATTTTCTTTCTCTTTTTCTTGTGTTGAAGTTTATAGCACAAGTATGGAACTTAATATAAGCAATTATTGATGTACTAACAAAGAGAATGACATGAGATCAGATAATCTAATTCTGAAAAGGGAACAGATGAGTTCAGACGATAGGATAGTGGTCAAACCAATGAAACCAGGTGAGTCCAAAAATTCCAAATCATGGAATAACAAGCTCAAGATTTCCAGAGCAAAGGGTTAATGCTTCAAATAATGTCTTAATTACCAAATAATATTACTCCATTTAAAGGAATTTGACCATCTCCTAACTAGCAATTTTACTGCATGGAAAGATTAAGCAGCATTTGAAACTGTTTTGCCTGGTCTTTGGAGATTCTTACTGTTAGCTAGCAGCATCTGCCACTGGAAACAGTTAAGTCGGCATTCCAACCATGACCAGTTCAATAGTGATAAATCCAAGGTTAACAGTTACATAATGTTGCAATTTCTGAGATGTCTTTATTGATATTCAGGAAGAGAGAAGCTCAACTCATAGTTATTTTAAATCTGAGATGTCTTTATTGATATTCAGGAAGAGAGAAGCTCAACTCATAGTTATTTTAAATCTGCAAACCTCAGCTAACTTGAAAGAGAGATAGAAGAAATAAACCAAGAAGAATAAATAAGAACCAATCTAACAGGCAAGAGACACAGTGCGTATTAAGAAAGGGTCAATATGAAATAGCAACGTCTTGTAACTTAAAAACAGGCTGAAGAATGTGTATAGATACAACACATGGTCAAGATCGAAATTTACAGGAACAAGGAACTGGTATTACATGTTCACATAGACAAGCCTTTAACAGCTGTACCTAAGTAATATCTGCACTTTCCAAATAACGTGAGCCCATTTCCTAGATTCACTACAAGATAGTAACTAAGAGTAGCAAGTGACCTCATACACCATGGATGATTAAGCAATTCTTCACATCTCTTGCTAGCAAAAATACTATGGGAACTACAAAGCCAGTTTAGTACTCATCCATTATATGTTCGGCTTAAGTTCTCTGTACGCATATGATGGTCACGTATCAAGGTATATTTGAGCATATAGAATGTGAGAGAGCTGCAGTGCTTTGATCCATGTTCAGAAGCTAGTACATTGCTACTGCCCAGATATTACATAAGACTAATGTAACTTCAGGATGCTGAAGTCATATGTTGTGTTAATAGCTCATACTTTATCTCCTCCTCTTCGATGTTAGATAAATAATTGATAAGTAACATAATCAAAGCCACAACAAAAAGTTAGTTTAAACCAAGGGAATGACGGAGCTTCTAAGCTGCTTGTAGATAATACTCCGTTCAAAATAGCTGCTTAAAGAAATCTAATAATTGAGATTAATCAGTTCATAACAAAACTAATCTCGAGGTATTGTTCATTGAACAGGAAAGACAAGAAAGTAGTTTAAACTTACAAGAATTAGCCAATGATCCTCATATTAAACAATGCTGCGATCCAATAGCATATGTTTAAATACAATTCCCCCAAGCAAATAGGATCATTAGTAACTCTTTTCCTTGTGTTGGTTAATCCACCGTTGCTACATACTTGAGACTTTAACTTTACATCCCTCATTCTACCAATTACAGGCTTGTCGTACTTAATAGTTTTGTATTTTGACTGCTTTTAAAAAAAAAATTGAAAAAAAGAAGAAACACACAGTTTTGAAATGAGCAAGAGAAATAAAGAAAGAAAAGCAACTCCATATGATATGTCAATATACTTCAACCTCAAAGGAATGGGACATGACACAAATAAAAGGAGTTGAATGACAATTGTTGGTGACTCAATATGCATGAGTAAATGTGTTTGGTGAAAGTTGAAGATGACATGATTAGCAATTAAAAGGAAGCAAACAAAATAGAAGTAACAAGCAATACTAGGAGCGACAAGAAAATTTACATGTCTAAGCATTTGGTTCTCGTTTTGCAAAGTGGACAACCTCTCTTCAAGTTCTGCATTCTTTGTTTCCAATTCCTTCACCCTTGCTTCCAGATCTATCAAGTATGCTTTCTTCCTCTCCCTTGCTTGCTGTGCTGATACTCTATTTCTCAGCAACCTTTCTCAACCCCAAACAAAACAAAAAAAAAAAACCAAAAAGACAAGATTAACTAAAATGCCACTGATCACAAAACAAAGAGAGAGTGGCAGCCCATAACAGTGACACGTCAAATGGGGCCAGAAATGACAAGTAGATACACCTACGTGGCATGATATAATAGGCTGGAAGGATTAAAAGAACCACTTTTTTGTTTTATTCTTTTACCTTTTTAACCTCTTGTTTTCTTTATCAGCTGGGCTTCTTCCTCTCTTCCTTTGAGTCCCAGCTGATGGTTGAGCTTGACCGGCGGCAGCAGTTCCATCTCTGCCGGAAGCTGAGGTGGTTCCCGTGGCTTCTCCGCCCATCTCCGGCACTCTTCTGATCTCATCATCACTCTCCATACCTTAAAAAGAAGTAAAAATTAATCTAACATTCTTTCACCCCAAGAACCCAACTATTTCAAAATTAACTCAAAAATCGAGGTTTTTTTTGGGCCCCAAGAGTATAACACCATAAGCGCCCAATTTAAATTGTTTATCAACAAGAAATCTAGCTAGATAACGTCCTAAAAATTAAGTTTCAAATGAATAATAAAGGAAAAAAGGAACCTTCTTCTACTAACAATTTTCTCCACCATTCTTCTTCACCCAAGAACCCAACTTTCTCGAAATTAAATAGTTCCCAGACTCCAAAACCACACATTCTCCAAAATACGCCTCAGAAACTCAAAACAGATACTCCAGGAATTCAATATTTTCTTCAAAAATAAATGCTTTATCAACAAGAAATCTTGAAAACATGCAAAAAGCTGGATTTTGAATAAAAAAACGAAGAGGTAAAAATTGAACCTTCTTTGACTTCAAGATGGAGAGCTGAGCTAGAAGATCTCTCACTACTTGAAGGTATAGAACTAGCAGCAATGGAACTAGTCGCTTGTTCTTGCATTTTCCTCTTCACACTCTAAAAGAAGTTTAGATAGAGTGTGAAGAATTAATTAAGATATTTATCCGACACTGCGAGAAAAATAGCGGGACATGAATGTTACAGAAGGCAAACAATTAGGAGAGAGAGGAAGCCGGTTGTTGGAACAAACACCGTTGGATCATTTTCTAATCTGACGGATATAAAGGGGTCATCGTGGATGGTTTTGAAGCCATAAGGTGTCGGGTTAATCAAAGGTTGATACGTGAGTGTCGTGGACAAATGTTAGCCTTTCGATTTGGTTATGATTAAGGGCTTCGATTAATTGTTTCAATTAGGTATAATGGATCGGGACCAGCTATTTTTTGCTGGCTAAATAAAGCGCCTATTGTTTGTGGATATTCGAGCCAAAGTTGTTATTACTGTTTTACCCTCCGATAGATATTTTAATGTTTTATCAACTCCACCTGTGAACAAATTTTATTTTATGATCTGCGTAATTAACAATATTTATGCTGCGCTTTTGTATTATTTGACAAT
>JACEIK010000305.1:85543-110088 GCA_018107945.1 Datura stramonium | reverse complement strand
CTTATGATTAATTGAAGAATAACATGCAAACAACCAATCCATACAAGGAATAACGTCAAAGTCAGTCATTGCTAACTCTACCAAATCTGCGGAGGTAACCTTATGCAACACAGTGACCGGTCACCCTCTATATACTCATCTAGCTACGACCAAATCACTGACTCGAGTAGAAATTGAAAACGGTCCTAACATGGTCTCCGGACTAACTCCAAGGCAATTAGAAATGTAAGGAGTCACGAAAGACAATGTGGCTCCCAGGTCTAACAAGGCATAAACATCAATAGAAAAGACATGCAACATACTGGTGAAGTCACCTGCTCCTGGCGCGAGGCAAGGGCATAGAATTGGTTTTGGCGCTGACTGCCACCACCACTAGAAGATGCTCCCTGTGGAGCTGAGCAGGCTGGAGCTGCTTCTGTCCTGGTGGTCTATGCTCAATCCCTATCATCACCATGTCTGGAATATGGACATGCTCGGCGCATTTGCCTAGGTCTACCACACCCGAAGCAAACATTCGAATCGAGTAGGAACTCCCTGGTGTGACTTTTGCCGCACTTCCCACTGGATGGAGAGGTATACTCTGGTCCCTCGACCCTAAATCCCTGATCCTCTGATCACCCCTGGGTCTAGATGGAACACTAGTTGATGATGGTGCTGGGGCTAGTGACCTGTGCTGAAATTGTGGACAGTAGCCACCGTCGGACCTCTGATGTTAAAACCCACGACTATCTATCCGAGATCTCTTTGCCTCCCTCTCCCTCACATAAGCCGCCTCCATCTACTGGGCGTACAATACTGTGTGAGGAAAGCCCACATTCTGATGAAGCATGGCAATCCTGCAATCCTTGTCTAGATAACCGGCAATTCCATGAACAAATTGGCTCACCCGCACCCTCTGATCCATCACCAACCCTGGGGCATACTTTGACAACTGGATGAAGTCAAGCGAATACTCCATAACTATCATCTTTCCTTGCTTGAGGTTAACAAATCAGCTGCTTTATATTCTCTCATCTTCCAAAGGAAGAACCTGCCAAGAAAGGCCATGTGGAACTCATCCCAGCTGATAGGGCCCGCACCCGCTGCCCTGCTGTCCTTCCATTGCTTGTACCAAATATGAGCGACCTCTTTTAATTGAATAAGGCCAAGTCTACACACTCCTCATTTGTCACCCCCATAACCTGAGTGACCTTCAAGATCCCTCAAATGAATTCGTGTGGATCCTCATCCACCTTTGATCCCGTGAACTGTAAGGGTTCATCCTCAAGAAGTCTCTATTCCGAGCCGCCGCTACCTTTCCATTCTATGGAACCTGAGCAATAGCCTGCTGATTGACTTGAGCAGTCAAGGCCTGCGCAAACATCGGAATCTCCATCCGAAACTCGGCATGGGCAGCTGGCTTTGGTGCCTGGGGCTCTGGAACAGGTGGAGCTTGCTGATGCCCATGGTCATTGCCATCTCCGAAACATTTCCTAAATGTCTAGTAGCCTCTTTTTCATAGGTGTGGCATGCTTCACACCCATGAAAAAGACTCTACCTAACGCGACTTTCAGACAACCTAGAACACTTAAAACCTATGGCTCTGATACCAAGTTTGTCACAACCCGAACGTATACTCGGATCGTAGACACGGGACAAGGGACCCCGAGAGACCCCAAGTCAACCCGTGGCACATGCATTCAACTAATATCATTTAAATAAACGGAATATTAAGCATAAAACATCGCGAAAACATAACCATGACATAGTATCAGAAAATACCAAACATATACATAAGCTGAGTACTACACATTTGTCCGAAACCCTCTAATACGTAAGATGGGTTGATGAGACAACATCCCCAACTAACCCGAGAAATACTGAAACATAATCAACAGGAAATTTTATCAAAAGACCCTGAAATATGAGGACACACCAACAAGCTAATATCGTAGGCTTGGATGGACTAAGGATGAGGATGAGCCTGAGATCCGAACCTTGTATCATGAAATGATACATCATAGAAAGTATGCGGTCAGTACGTGGAATGTACTGAGTATTCAAGGTAAGTAAAACATATATTTTAAAAGTAAAATAAACTCATAAATAGACATAGGAGAAGGACATCATGCTTACATCAAAATCTTCGTAATAAAACATAAGGCTCAAGACTTTCAAATCATTCATAATCCTTCATTATCATATTCGTAAGTAACTTTATCAAAATGTAACTTGAGCCAATAATATAAACATAACAATGCATAAAACATGGGGAACAATGAGAGGACTCGTGATAACCGACACAATCATGGTAGAGCCTTTCATGATGCCCCATTGTCTCGCTCAACTGGGAAGACCCGACCCTGGCTTTCCAGGAAAGGGTTGTCCATAACGCGTGATATCACATTTGAGGGGATCATTATCAATACATCATATCATTTACAAACCCACGGTGGCACGTGGTTATGAGACACCGGCGTAGTCCTTTGAACGTCGGGCTGCTCGGTACTAGAAATGACTCCCAAAAACATGCATATAGGCTCATACATAAATCATTAACATCATGCATAAAAATTCATTGGCTAAGATATAACACTTATCATCATTGATCCCTTTTAAAACATTCTTAGCCAAGAATCAAGGCCCTTTTCATCGGCCAACATCATAAATTCGATAAATCATGTAATTCACTTCGTAAATCATAAATCATTCTTTAAAATGTGGGCATTGACCAATAATACATCATATTGAATTCTTTAAAAATATGCTCATAAATATGGGTAACTTGAAAGTCATACTTTTCTATTATCAATAAACTCAAATTATAGAGTATTCATCATATATCATAACTCCCATGAACTTTCATCAATGGTCATTTGGATTTAAAATCTTGAAACATGAATTAAAGAAAATAATAATAAAACCTTTCCATCCTTCATAATTCAATAGTTAAAACTCAACTAAAACATACCCATAAAGAGAAATCACATTTTCATGCATTTGGAAAAAAACCCCATAGACTTGAATTAGAGGATTCATGAATTAACTCGAAATTGGGAATGGGTGAGGAATAATTCCACCCATTTTAAAACCCTACATACATGGGAATAGATAGACTTAAAGTTCCTTGAACACCCACAAAGAATTCGAAGAAAATTTGGGGAAGAGGGCCTTGAATCTCCCATAAACTTCTCTAAAATCCTTGCATGAGAATGGGCATGCATAAAGGGCTTAACCCATCTCATCTAACTTAGAAACATATACAAAACGACATAGTTTAGGCCTTAGGGACTTAGGAAGTTACGAAAACACCCTTATTAAAATGCAGAAATTTCTGGTCACCAGTCCTTACGAGGGATCTAACGGGTCATTGCCACAGGGCACGACTCATGGCCTTGATCCATTGAGTCCACTGCTAAAACCTCCAAGGGAACCCCACAGGTGACTTCATGAGTCCTGAGGTCAGACCACGACTCGTGGTCACCCTCCGTGGACTACACTGCCCATCCCTTTTTGCCAATCCTCCAGGGTTGACCACGGGTGACCTCACGAGTCTTGAGGTCTCACCACGACTCGTGGTCAAGCCCATTTCCTCCTCTCCCAGGCCTTGCCACACCATATTGACCACGAGTCACCTCACAACTCGTGGTCACTCCTCACGACTCACCTCAAGAGTTATTCTGTGACCTGGTGTGAATTTTCAGTTTTTCTCCATTTTCACTTCCAGGTCTGATCCTTGGGTTCCCGGGGTATAACATTTCCATTACATTTCTTGGATCAAGTGTTGGATAGGTTAGCCATGCATGACTACTATTGTTTTCTTGATGGGTATTCAGGTTACAATCAGATCATGATCACACTGGAGGACTAGGAGATGACTACTTTTTCTTGCCCTTACGGCACCTTTGCATTTTTTGGAAGTTTTTTGGACTATGTAATGCTCCAGGAATATTCATGAGATGCATGCTAGTCCTGGGCCATAAATTATGGTACGTGAAGGAATAGTCCTGGGCCATAAAATATCAAAGGCAGGTATTGAGGTCGATAAGGCTAAGATTGAGGCCATTGAAAAACTATCACCCCTATCTCTATGAAAGGGGTTCATAGTTTTTTAGGACATGATGGGTTCTACAGGAGGTTTATTCAAGACTTTTCTAAAATAAAAAATCCAATCTGCAAAATCTTGGAGAAGTATGTGAAGTTTGAATTCTACCGAGAATCTATGGAGGTTTTCAATACATTGAAGGATAAGTTGACCATATCTCTAATCATCATTGCCCAGACTAGACATTACCATTCATTGTGATGTGTGATGCCAGTGACTTCGCTATAGGGGTTGTTTTAGGGTAGAATAGGAGGAAGAGGTTTCAGCCCATCTACTATGCAAGAAAATCATTAGATACAACCCACAATAATTTCACTATGACCAAAAATGAGCTGTTAGTAGTGGCGTATGCATTTGAAAAATTTTGAGCTTATTTGGTAGGGACAAAAGTGGTGGTGTATACAAATCATGCTGCAATCAAGTACTTGTTTGCAAAGAAGGATGCCAAACCTAAACTCATTCGGTGGATACTGTTACTGCATGTATTTGACATCGAGATCAAAGATAGGAAACGTACGGAGAACCAGGTAGCAGATCATCTTTCTTAGTTGGAGGATAGTGAGCATATTGACTTTGAGACTGAAATTGTTGAGACTTTCCTTGACGAGCAGTTATTTGTTGTGCACAGCCCGGATCTGCCATGGTTTGTTGATATGGTAAATTCCTGGTTAGTGGTATATACCCACCTGACATAACCCTAGATACAAAAAGGAGACTACTTTATGATAGCAGATTCTTCATATGGGATGAACCCTTCTTGTATAAGATAGGTCGGAATCAGTTGGTCAGATGATGTGTTCCGGAGGGAGAAGTACACCAGATTTTGGAAAGCTGTCATTCTTCACCTTATGGCCACACCACAAGGGAGATAGAACCGCAACAAAGGTCCTTTAAGCTCTATTTTATGGGCCCTCCCTTTTCAAGAATGCGTATTTGTTTGCTAAATCATGCAAAAGTTATCAGATAACAAGGAATATTTCGAAGAGGCAGTAAATGCCTAGAGAGGCATTATGGAAGTGGAAGTGTTTGACTACTGGGGAATTGATTTCATGGAACCTTTCATCCCTTCAATTGGGAACAAGTATATTCTGGTAGTAGTTGATTATGTGTCAAAGTGGGTGGAAGGTGTAGCAGTATCGACTAATGATGCAAAGGCAGTGACCCAGTTTTTGAAGAAGAATATATTCACCCATTTTGGTACACCCAGAGCCATCATTAGTAATGAAGGGAACGCACTTCTGCAACCGAATCTTCAATAATCTATTGGCTAAGTATAATGTGAAGCATAAGATAGAAACAGTCTATCACCCACACACTAATAGACAGGTAGAAGTGTCAAATCAATAATTCAAAAGAATCCTTGATAATAGTGTAATCACGAACAGAAAAGATTGGTCTATCAAGTTGGATGATGCACTACGGGCTTACCAGACAGCTTTCAAAACTCCTATTGGTACTTCACCATATAGGTTAGTTTTAGAGAAAGCATGTCATTTACTAGTTAAACACCGAGCATATTTGGCCATCCAAAAGTTGAATATGGATTTAGAAGTCGTTGGTGAGAAAAGGTTGTTGTAACTACATGAGCTTGATGAGTTTCGTTTCAATGCATATGAAAATACAAAAATGTACAAGGTGCAGACTAAGAGGGTACATGATAAGCGTATTCAACCTCGTGAGTTTCAGGAAGGGCAGTTAGCATTATTGTACAACTCAAGGTTGAAGCTACTTGGGGGAAAGTTGAGATCGAAATGGTCGGGCCCATTTGAGATTTTGAATATGAATGTACATGATGCAGTGGAGTTGAAGACTTCTTGGTTAATGGTCAAATGGTTAATCACTATTATGAGGACAATTTTGATAGAGAGAAGACCTCAATTTTCTTGCAAAAGGATTAAGGGGTCTTGCATCATGTAGCGATGTTGAATTAGGCGCTTTCTGGGAGGCAACCCAATTTGTAAAAATATAATTGTATTGTTTTTTATATATAGTGTTACTATTGATTTTTATTTTGCAGAGAAGGGGAATTCTGAGTACCCAAAATCAAGGATAAGGAGCATGGTTGGATCCTATGTGTGGGGTCATGTGACCCGCAAATCCAAGAACCTACTTCTAGCTAGACTCTAGAGGGCCTCGAGGAGTATATTCTTGATCTAATCTGATCTTTCATTTTAGTTGCTCTACAGAAAGAGAAAGTCTTTAAGTGTGGGGTGAGCATTTTCTCCATGAATTTTGTTAGTCCAGGGTGAGTATGTCATCAAGTTTTGTTTGAAAATTAGCATATCTCACCCACCCATTGGTTTTTTGTATGACCTCGGTTCTTTTTTGAAGGAGAGTCTTTTGAACCAGGTAATTATTTCATTTCTTAAGAGTTGTTGTCATCTTAGAGTGGTGACCGTTCCCTATGAGTAGATGGATGATGACCGTCTTAAAGAAAATTTATCACATTTTTAAAATATTTTAGGATTGAGTCATAGATCATTCACTTGTGTGCTCTATGACATTCTACCTGGCTGATATGCCAGAGTCAATAAAGTGGTCATGTTGAAGGCATAAGTGAGGAATCCATGAGATACACACATATCTCTTTAATTAACTCAAAATGATTTTAAGGGCTTAATAAGGAAAAATGTCATCCAATAAGATTGTGTAATTGTGTAGTTGTAGGAAGCGGACTAGATTCTTGATTGCCATTAGAGGTGAGCTAAATTGTCTTGTTTGTACATATTTTAGCATCTAGAACTTGCCTTAGTGTACATAGGATATCTAGTTGTTAGGGAGTTAGGATATGATCAAGGCGTTTCTTTGAAAAAGTCATGTTTGTCCCATATTTGTTTTACCTTCTAGAACATTATCCCTAATTAATCCCTTTGAGTCATAAGCCTTATTCTTTCTTAGCTACAAAAATAGCTTAATCCCTCTTTTGGTGATACCTCAAACTTATTGATCCAAAGTATTCTTAGGCACTTTGAGACTTGAAAATAAAGGTCCATTGAAATATAACGTTAAGGGAAAAAGAAAAAAAATTGTGGTAAGAGGAGAAAAATAGGAAGAAAAAGGGGTGCCCACAAAATTGTGTTGTTTACTTGTTGCTAGGACAATGAAAGATAGAGCTCTAATTACAAAATCCTTATTGATGTTTTAAGCAAAGACTAGCAGTCAAGTAGAAAAGAAAAGGGCGAGTTAAGTGAAGGATGAACAACAAGAAAAAGTGGTGGACAAGAAAAATGAAAAAAAGTCTTAAAAGTGCTTAGGGTGGCTATCACTATAAAAGAAATATTATTCCTATCCGTCCCGTAGCCGACATTACAACCAAGAAAAGTCCTTGTGATCTGAATCTCTTGAAACAACCAAGTAGTCTAAATGTACATAAAGGGAAAGCTTATGGTATGTTACATATGTGCATTACATAGTTTGTCAGCGTAAGGGTGCTTTGCTTTTCTATATTCCATGTTTTTGGATTGATAATCTGAGAGAGGAACATTACTAAAAGTGAGGGGCACAAGATGTCTAAGTCAGTGTACTATTTGTTTCATATTTCATACTTAATCATGTTGTCCCTATGCTTTGAAAGGATGAGTCAATTATAGAGGTTGTGTGATCTTGATTGTGAAACATATATATGTGCTTGATGAGAATTGTTGTATGTTGATGAACCACTTGATCTATGCTCTATGCTAGTTTGTTGAGTATGAATTGATAGAGCTACCAAGTGTGATGGTAAAAGATGAGTTTATATGTGTATTAAGGATTGTTCATGGAAGAACAATGGTTTAAGTGCGGGGAGTTGATGTTGGGCATATTTCTATGCCCATTTCCCATGTTTTTGCCCATCTTTTACCTTATTTTGAGTTCATAATCTTTATGAAATGCATAAATTCATGTGTTTGTGTTTTTTGTATTCTAACAAATGATTTGAGGTGTTTTGAGCAGGAAACCAAGGAAAAAGGATCCAAAATAGCCCAAGGTGTAAAGATTTGAGAAGATGAGAAAAAGGACCTAGGGCTATGGTTGGTGCCTAGCATTTTGGGTCCTAAACTTCAGAGAAATGTGCATTAATTTTCGGGCTATGGCTGGCGCCCAGCACTAGGTCCCAAACTTCAGAGATGTTTCATCCAACACTTTGGTGAGATGAGAGGCGCGGAGCCCCAAAGCATTCAAGACTTAGATTAATTTCCCAAAATTCGGGTGAGATGGATGGGGTTGCGCGCTAGAGAGGTCTTAGAGACAAGAAATTTGACTAACACTCGGGGGTTATGAGTGGCGCGGGGAGGCCAAACGATCCAGAAGTGTTGAAATTTGGCTAACTCCTTGGTGCTACAAATGGGGCTGGGCGCCCGGAGCCAAACTTCAGAGGGAACTTGAGTCCAACTTGGGGCTATAGGTGGGGCGACGCGTCAGACCTATTCTGGAGTAGAAATTGCTAATTTTAAAGATAAGTGTTGGAGGGAAGAAGCGTTATTTGAAGGCTCAACTATATATATATAGCCTCTAGGTTGTTTGTTAAGAATCTTTGGATCACTTTTACATTATGTATATCATTTTGTAAGGGTTGTAAGCCACTTGAAAGAGGAGACAAGTTCTACACTAGGTTTCTTCTTTTCTTCTTTATTTTACTTTGAATGATGATGATTAAGTTTTTTTTTCTACTTGTTTATGAGTGGATAAACTCATACTCTAGAGTTTTGTCCATGGTGGATGGTTGATGCTTGATAGGCTAATTTTATGCTAGTTTCAATTCTTCAATAATGGTTGCTTATATTTACTTATTTTAATTGTTTATTCACTAGCCTGATCAACTTATGAGTAAATCTGTTGGCTTTCGGTTGAACTTGGAAAAAGGAATCGAAATGGTTAAAGGTAAATATAGAACAGGAATTCAAAGACCCTTGAACCCATTGGTGATAGGATAGAAGTTGTTGTTGAGGATAGGGATATACCCTTCAACCCTGTTTAGTTGAAATACAAGTAGGAATACTCTCATTACATGTTTCTCCTGCGACCATAAGGATATAGGCGTTAGGGTTCATGAGATAGTTCTTAGATACTTGGGAGAGTGGCAAGGAATAGGATAGTAATTTGCAACTAGCAACCATAGGAAGAATCGTTCTAGTGTAATCATGTCTTGAAAACTAAACCTGAAAGTAAAAGTGCCATTTCCCTAGATTCTCATAATCATCTGAAGTAAAACCAAAATTTGCAATAGTCTTTAGTTAAATTTATATTTAGAGTTTTAGTAGTTAATTTCCCAAATGATTCCCCATTTCAACTGTTTGATAAAATAGAAAAATAAGAAACAACCTTAAACGATTAAATTGACAAGTCTCTGAGGGATCGATAATCGGGACTTCTAATACTATATTACTTGACGACCACATGTGCTTGTGAGAGATTGGGTGACATCAATCACCCTACCTCCTTTCTCAAGAAATGATAATCGAAGTGATACGAACCAAACAAGCATAGGACACAACGTAACAAAGAAAACTTACTAGCCCCATACTCGCTTTTCCCTACAATTCAAGGGTCACAATTCAAGCCATGCAACAATTATATCCCACCCCTCAATGGTCAATCTCTGCATTATATAAGTAAGGATTTGTGACTGACTGTTCAATAATATCATTTGGAAAATAAGTACTATATATATATACACACATCAACAAGAAATGTCCGAAGAGCATTACGCATAAAATCAACCCACTCCCATATACCCCATTATTTATAGTCTATTCCTATTTCAACCATAACCTACAGGCTTCACATCATGTAAATATCACCATCCCTCCTTTATTTCCTTCGCTCTCTGACACTTACTAATTATAACTTTTTAGTGACTAATTTATTCAAATTTCTTCTCTATTCATCAATATCATATCAAGTATACGCACATATATATTTTTATAATCAAAGTCTAACATGAAGTAAATAAGACATAGCCTACCTGGGGGCCAATCTATCATCGAGATGTTCCCAGTTCCATGCATTCCTCTAGTTCCGAGTTCTTACGGAGAATCCTAGCTAGAGTGGGTGAAGTTTGCCTTCTCTAGCCTCATAGTAGCTCTCCTTGTCCCAAAATCCTAATTTCTATTTTCTGGGAATTTTTTATTCATCTACTTTAGTAGAATAGGTTTCTAAATCCTAATTGCAACAGGATTTGTGATATGCTAGTCTGTGTCACCCGCAGCAATGAGGACACCATCGTTGCAGCAGTTTCGCTATAATGGAAGACAGCACGTTGCGTCGACCTAACGCCTGGGCCACCTTATTCTGTCTTAACCATTCAAAATTGTTCATCCCATACTCTTTTATTTTTGGTGACTTCATTCTGGCTTGTAAAAAAAATTAAATTTACCTATGCTTAGATTGTCAGGGTACTATAACGGTCGAGCGAGTCGTTACACCATATACCAATTAAAAATTTGTTTGTCCCCGAATGGCACTACAATATCAGTAGAAGCTTTTAGTCACCCCGGGTTGATGTTGACATCGTTCATAGTTCCATCACTTATTAGCCAGCACCGAGGTCTTATCGATGTCCGCTTCCTGATCCTCAGATTGATCCCTACAGGACCCCTTTTCATTATCCACCATCCTTAAATTCATTAAACATAGGCCTGATAATTTCTTGCAGAATCATAAGTCTCCATTTGGGGTTGACCAAGACGACAACATAAAATTATGCAATTCCCCTCCTTAGGGTCTTATGGTCACTTATTCCTGGACCATGTGCTCTAAGTATCCCTGATTTGTTGAACTTCTAGGAGTGGGTGTTTTCAAAAGGTGGATGCCCCACGATGGAAATTGAACAGTCACTGTTTTTAGTCATCCACTGTAGCGAGCTTGTTTCCCGCTATAGCGGTTCCGCTGCAGCAGTCAACGGTCGGCTGCAGTGGAAAATGAGATTAGTTATAGGCAGAATGGATGGTTTTTGAGTTTATTCTCAAAATTTCTTCTTCACCTTTTGTGAAAATCCTCTCAATTCTTCTAGCGAGTCTGATGGTTATTGGGGTGGTGAGGGTAGATCTCCTTCCTTGCATTTGAGGGTATGTTTTAGAAGCATGCTCTTAGCGTTTACGTCCCCAAGTTACTAGAATCTATCCCTGCATACGATAGACGATTTTTATGAGGGTGTTCATGCTAGAAATGGTGGGGTTTGGGTAGGGTGGTGGTTTTAGCTTCATGGAGCCTTTTGGGATTGAATCCGACCATTATTGGGTGTAAAAATTGCTTGTAGAGTACGGGTGATTGTTCCCCTTGCCCGATTGGTAGTTTGTTTGGGAGGAAATGGAGGTTGAAATTTCAACCTCCATTAGAGGGGGTTAAGGTCTGCTGGGGACGATGATGTCTGCTGCAATGGAACCTTGACTACTTCAGTGGATTCATCATAGCGGTCTGCTTTCACTATTGCAGACTCGCTACCACGGACACTTAGCCCTACAGCGGTCCATCCAGGCAATGGCTTCTTTCAGTTTTGTTTGTCTTTTTCTCAACCTTATTCATCCCCTTATTATTTCATTCGTTCCCTGATGCTTCTTATTATTGCAGGTTCAACATTATGTCATCCTCCAGCATCAGCATTCGCACCGGAGACTACATTCGTTTTGTGAATGACCAGTGCTAATTATGGCATAGTGAGTACGTTTCAAAGGGGCTATTCCTTGAGAGGAGATTAAGCATGAAGGATGTGGAAGAGAAGACGCCAGAGTCTTATGCACGCCTCCAGGAACTAGAGTGGGATCCACAAGTGAAAGACCTGTGTAAGGTGAACAAATCCTAGGTAAAAGAGTTCTATACCAACCTCTGTAATATCCCGGAAGTGCCTAAGATTAGACCCAGGATCTTAAAATGGAGTTGGCTGAAACTGGGAAAAATTCTCATAGAACGGATGACCCTACAGATCGTTGGTCCAACCAACGACCCATGGGAAGAAATCTTGGGAAGTTGTGGTCTGGTCTCAGTAGGTAACAACGGGTGAAGTAACAACCCATTGTTTGATACAATGAGTCATTGCTATGAGTCATGGTGAGAACTAGTCTTCAGCATCAGGGGAAGTAACGAGTCATGCCACGACCCGTCGTGAGAAGTAACGGGTCGTGGTCACCAGTCATAGGATAGGGATAGCTATATTTTCCAGTCTACCTAAGGGAAGGCAACCACGACTCGTTGGAGGATATAACGAGTCATGATGAGGCTTGTTGGAAGGATCAGAGTAGGACCTGGAAGGAAGTAGTAACAGACGATGTAATGATCCATGGTATGAAAGGACGACTCATCCTGTCCAGTCATGGGGACAAATCTGAGATTAGGAATTTTGACTGTGTAGAAGACGGATGGATACCATGAGTCGTGGTACCCTCCAACAACCCATTAGTTCATCCGTTAGTTTGCCAGTGTAGATTTTTCATTAAGGGAATTTTCATCATTCCTGCGCCCTAAGGTCCTAAACTACGTCATTTAAGGCTCGAAAACAGTGTTTAATAAGGGTAAAACCCACCCTAGGCCTATTCATTCTCATGCATGCAAAGTTGAAGGATTGAGGAGGTGATCAAGCTTGTCTTCATGGTTTTTTTCATTAATTTCCTTTGGGCTTTTAAAGAGTGGTGAGAATTGATTTTCCCCAGGTATGTAGGGTTATGAATGGGTGAATCCTTTCACACCCATGTCCAATCTCTTTCAATTCATGAAATCTACTATCTAAAATCTATGGGGTTTTTACCCAATTTATGAAAATTTGATTCCTCTACATGGGCTTGATATAATTGAGTTATTATTATAGAATTACAAATTATGGGCAAGTTTTATGTTGTTTTTCATTAAAAATCCTGTTTCAAGTTTTATAAATCAAAATGCCCATTTATGAAAAGTTTATGAAAGTCAAAGTTTATGATGAATGTTCAAGTATTATGAATTATTGATAATGAAAAGCATGTTTTCAAGTTACCCATGTTTATAAGTATGTTTTCGAATGAATTGAGTATTGTCAAGCATGTTAAAATATTGGACAATGCCCACATGTTCAAGAAGGACTTATGATTTATGAAATGGATCTCATGATTTATCGATTGATGATATTGGCCTACTAAAGGGCCTTTGATTATTTTCCAATCATGTTTTAATGGGGATCAATGAATGATAAATGTTTATTTGGCCATGAATCTTAATGGATGATATTATTGATTTACATATGAGCCTAATGTGCATTTTTTTTGGAGCGGTGACTAGCACCGAGCAGCCCGACATTCAAAGGACTATGTCGGTGTCTCATAACCACGTGCCACCATGGGTTTATAATGATACATTACAATGATAATGATCCCCTCTTTCGTGATATCACATAATGTACGTCCCTCACCTAGAAAGCCAGGGGTGACTCTGCCCACTTGAGTGAGATAGTTGGGGCATCATGTAAGTCTCTACTATGATGGTGTCGATTATGAAGAGTCCTCCCATTATTACGCGTGTTTTATACATTGTTTTTTTATGTTATTTGGCTCAAGTGATGTTTTTAATGAAGTTTCTCTTATGACTATGATAATGAATGGTTTATGAACGATTTGAAAACCTTGAGCCTTATGTTACCTTATGATTATTTATGATACGAGTATGATGTCGTTCTCTTATGATCATTTATAAGCTTTTATGTATTTTTAAATGTCCCTTTTACTTACCTTGTATACTCAGTACATTTCACGTACTGACCGCATAATCTATGTTGTATCGTTTTATGATACAGGCTCCGATCTTCAGATCCAGCATCATCATTAGCTTGTCACGGAGTTTAGCATCCAGCTTGTTGGTGAGTCCTCATTATCTGAGGACCATTTGATTCAGACATTGATGTTTCTTTTAGTATTAGCTTGCCGGGTTAGTTGGGGATGTTGTTCCATCAACTCATCTATTACGTTAGAATCTTTCAGACTATATGTAGTACTCCACTATTACGTATTTAGTCTGTATCGCTTATCATGCTATACTATATTATGTCCATGCTTTTGATATGTTGATATGTTAAGTATTTCCTTTTAATGATATGAAGTTAGATGACTGTTCATTCCATGGGTTGACTTGGAGTCTCTCCAGGCTTATTGTCCCGTGTTACGATTCGGGTCTACGTTCGGGTCGTGATAAACTTGGTATCAGAGAAATAGGTTTGAAGTTTCCTACGTGTCTGAAAGCCGCGTTAAGTAGAATCATTTTCATTGGTGTGAAGTGCGCCACAATTATGACGAAGAGGCTACTAGACGTTTAGGAAATATTCCCTTCTTTAATGATCTATGTCGTGTGATGAATCGTCTCCCTATCCTTCTAATTCGTGCTATTCTCGATTGTAGAATCATGGTTCCCCGAAGAATGAATTGTAGAAGAAATGGGAATGAAGAAGGCCACGAGGATGGAAATGGGAACGGGCATCAGCAGGCCCCACCAGTTTAGGAGCACTAGGCACTGGAGCTAGTTGCCCATGCTAAGTTCCCGGCAGCTATTCAGATGCTTGCACAAGACTTGACTGCTCAAGTCAATCAATAGGAAGTCGCTTATATTCCGCAAAATGGCAATGCAGCAACGACTCGAGTCAAGGACTTTTTGAGGATAAACCCGCTAGAGTTCCTCGGGTCAAAAGTGGATGAGCATCTGCATGAGTTTATTAATGAGATTGTAAAGATCACCCAAGTTATGGGGGTGAATGAGGTTGAGTATGCAGAGTTGTCCTCGTATCATCTAAAATGGGTTGCACATATCTAGCTCAGGCAATGGAGAGATAGTAGGGCCGCCGGAGTAGCCCAGTCACTTGGGAGGAGGTCCATGTAGCGTTTCTAGATCGGTTCTTCCCTTGGGAGATAAGGGAGTTGAAGGCAGCAGAATTCTTGAATCTGAAGCAAGGGAGGATGATGGTACAAGAGTATGCTCTCGAGTTCACTCGCTCGTCAAAGAATGCCCTAGAGTTGGTGGTTGATCAGAGGGCGCGGGTGAGCCGATTTGTTCATGGTGTGGTGGGCTATTTGGACAAATATTATAGGACCGCTATGCTCCACCAGGACATGGATTTCCCTTGGATAGTGTTGTACGCCCAGCAAATGGAGGCATCTCATACGAGGGAGAGGGAGGCAAAAAAGGATCAAACAGATAGCCATAGGTTTACTCATCAGAGATCTGGCGGTGGGCACCGCCTTCAGTTTTAGCAGAGGTCACTAGCTCCAGCACCATCATCAACTAGTGTTCCATCCAGACTCAAGGGTAATTAGAGGAGCAGGGTTTCCAGATAGAGGAACTAGAGGGGCACGCAGGTAGAGTGCACTCTTCCATCCTATAGAAAGTGTGGCAAGAGTCATGCTGGGGAGTCTTTGCTCAACTCAGATATTTTTCATGGGTGTGATAGGTCCGACCACATGCACCGAGCATGTCCATTTTCTAGGCAAGATGATGATAGAGGCATGCACAAACTACCAGGTCAACAGTTTGTGGGGGTGGCGAACATCGCCAAAACAGATTTGATGCCCTCGTCTCGCGTCAGGGGTAAGAGACTTCATCGGATGTGGTTACTGGTATGTTACAAGTGTTTCACCTTGATGCTTATGTTTGTTAGATCCAGGGGCTACCTTGTCTTTTATGACACCTTATATTGCTAGTATCTTTGGATTTAGTCTCGTGACTCTGTCAGAACCATTTTCAGTTTCTACCTCTGTTGGTGATTCGGTTGTAGCTAGGAGAGTGTATAGAAGATGTCCGTTCACTATATAGCATAAAGTCACCTCCGAAGACCTTGTAGAGTTATCCATGACAGTCTTTGATATTATTCTTGGCATGGATTGGTTGTATGCATTTTATGCTTCTATTAATTGTATAACCCGTGTAGTGGAGTTCCTCTTTCCAGGTGAGTCTATCTTGGAGTGGAAGAGTAGTTCGACCGTACTTGTAGGTCATTTTATTTCTTATCTTAAGGCCAGGAAGATGGTTGCCAAGGGTTCTATGCATCATCTAGTGAGGGTTAAGGATGTCGAGTCCAATACCCCGACTATCCAGTCAGTTCCGGTAGTGCGTGAGTACCTAGAAGTATTCCCTTATGATTTACCAGGTGTTCCTCCCGAGAGGAAAATTGATTTTGGTATTGACCTTCTTTCCGACATGCAGCCTATATCTTCCCTCCTTACAGAATGGCTCTAGCTGAGCTAAAGGAGTTGAAGGAGCAGTTGAAGGACCTGTTAGATAAGGGTTTTATCAGAGTGATCAAGTCTCCATGGGGTGCACCAGTTCTCTTTGTCCAAAAGAAGGATGGTGCACTTTGGATGTGCATTGATTATTGGCAATTAAACAAATTCATCATCAAGAACAGGTATCCTCTACCTAGAATTTATGATTTATTTGACCAGCTTCAGGGTTCCAAATGTTTCTCGAAGATAGATCTCAAATCCGGGTATCACCACCTCAAGTTTCGGGAGAGCGATGTCCCGAAGACAGCCTTCAGGAAGCGGTATGGTCATTATGAGTTTGTAGTTATGTCTTTCGGACTAATGAATGCTCCTACAGATTTTATGGACCTGATGAACAGGGTGTTCAAGCCATACTTGGATATGCTCGTGATTGTGTTTATTGATGACATCCTGATATACTCTTAGAGAGAGGAGGAACATGTCGCTCATTTGAAAATAGTTCTTCAAACCCTCAAGGATCGCCAATTGTATTCCAAATTCATCAAGTGTGAGTTTTGGTTGAACTCCATGGAATTTTTGGGCCATGTGGTAACAACTGAGGGTATAAGCGCGGATTCTCAAAAGATAGAAGCGGTAAAGAATTGGCCTAGACCGATGAATCCTTCAGACATTTGGAGTTTCTTGGGTTTAGCTGGATACTATCAGAGATTCATTGAAGGAATCTCATCTATTGTAGCGCCCTTGACCAAATTGACCCAGAAGAAGGTGAAATTCCAATGGTCGGAGGCTTGTGAGAAGAGCTTCCAAGTGTTGAAGACCTGACTTACTTTAGCACCGGTGTTAACTCTATCAGAGGGTACTGATGGTTTTGTCGTGTATTGTGATGCTTCAAGGATCAGACATAGGTGTGTGTTGATGCAGCACGGGAAAGTTATAGAATATGCCTCTAGATAGTTGAAATTCCATGAGAAGAATTACCGACCCATGATCTTGAATTAGCCGCGGTGGTGTTCGCCTTGAAGATATGACGACATTATTTGTATGGGTTCCATGTGGATGTGTTCATAGACCGTAAGAGTTTGCAATATGTGTTTACCCAGAAGGACCTCAATCTTCAGAAAAGGAGGTGGTTGGAGCTACTCAAGGACTACGATATGAGTGTCCTATACCATTTTGGTAAGGCTAATGTAGTAGCGGACGCACTTAGTAGGCTCTCTATGGAGAGTGTGTCCCATGTGGATGAGGGGAAGAAGGAGATGGCGAAAGATGTACATCAACTTGCAAGGTTGGGAGTTAGGTTAGTGGACTTGACCAATGGAGGTGTTGTTGTGCAGAACGGATCAGAATCGTCCTTGGTGACTGATGTGAAATCTAGACAAGATGAGGACCCGATTTTGGTAAAATTAAAAGAAGTCGTTCAAAATCAGAAGGTGGAGGTTTTCTACAAAAGGGGAGATGGTGTGCTTCGGTACTAGGGTCGCCTATATGTTTCGAATGTTGATGATTTGAGGAGACGAATGTTGCATGAGGCTTATGGATCCAGGTATTCTATCCATCCAGGTGCCACCAAGATGTACCGTGACCTACGGGAAATCTATTGGTGGAACGACTTGAAGAAGGATATCATAGAATTCATGGCCAAGTGTCCGAACTATCAACAAGTAAAGGTCGAGCCCCAAAGGTCGGGAGGTGTGCTTAAGGATATCAGTATTCCTACTTGGAAGTGGGAAAAAATTAATATGGATTTCATCTCAGGTGTGCCTTGTACTCATCGACAATATGAATCCATTTGGGTTGTGGTAGACAGGTTGACCAAGGTTGTACATTTGGATCAACTGATGTTTTTAATGAGGTTTCTCTTATGACTATGATAATGAATGGTTTATGAACGATGTGAAACCCTTGAGCCTTATGTTATCTTAATGATATTTATGATACAAGCATGATGTCCTTCTCTTATGATCATTTATGAGCTTTTATGTATTTTTGAATGTCTGTTTTACTTACCGCATACTCTATGATGTATCATTTTATGATATAGGCTCCGATCTTCAGATCCAGCATCATCATTAGCTTTTCATGGAGTTTAGCGTCCAGCTTGTTTGTGAGTCCTCATTATTCGAGGACCATTTGATTCAGACATTGATGTTTCTTTTAGTTTCAATTTGCCGGGTTAGTTGGGGATGTTGTCCCATCAACCCATCTATTACGTTAGACGATTTCAGACTATATGTAGTACTCTGCTGTTATGTATTTAGTCTGTATCTCTTATCATGTTATACTATGTTATGTTCATGCTCCTTATATGTTGATATGTTAAGTATTCTATTTTAATGATATGAAGTTAGATGAACATTCATGCCATGGGTCGACTTGGAGTCTCTCAGGGCTCCTTGTCCTGTGTTATGATCCGAGTCTACGTTCGGGTCGTGACAACCTCCCTACTGTGGCCTAGAGTCATGATGAGCTGGTGGCCTATGTTAGGGGGAATGTAGATCATCCTCACTCCCACTTCTATTAATGAGGCTTTGGGTCTACCAAACCCTCAAGAGGATGCGTTAAAGGCTGGGGGCATGGATAGAAATAAGTAGTGGCTGGTGGACACACTAGTGGTGAAAGAGAAAGGGCCACAACTTGTTGGGGCATTATTAGGATGGGCATTCAAATCACCCACTTTACTACGGAGGCAAGGAGGTGGCTGAATCTTGTGTCTCGAAGGATCCTCCTTGGTGGTTGCCTGCATTCTGAATGGGGTGAGGGTGAATGTGGGGCACAAATTCTAGGGGAGTGGAGGTACTTCTCAGTCAAGCCCATCATTGGCTTGCCTTTTCCCTCCCTCATTACTCTACTCTGTAGGTGGGCTAGGTTATATCGAGAGTCGGGAGACATCATTATGAGTTGTGCCACGCCCTTCGATCCTTTGAGGGTGAAGCGGGCTTCAGGGAGATTGGGCTCTGCTGCAGTGGCGTCACTGCCACCACTATGGTTTCGCTGCAGCAGTACTATTCAGGCAGTACTTCGACCCGTTCTTCCTCCCATATTTCCCACGATTGTTTCTTCATAATCTCTCACCCATTATACATACACCATACTGATTCATCTCTATAATCACCCTACCTCATTCATCAAGTAATGGCGATCAAATTGATACGAACCAAACAAGCGTAGGACATAACGTAACGAACAAAACTTACTAGCCTTGTAGCTCGCTTTCCTCCACAATTCAAGGGTCACGATTCAAGCCATGCAAAAATTATAGCTCACCCCTCAACTTTCAATCTCTGTATTATATAAGTAAGGATTTATGACTGACCTTTTTATATTATCGTTCGAAAAAGAAGAACTATATATATGTACACATATCAACAAGCAATGTCCCAAGACCATTATGCATAAAATCAACCCACTCCCATATACCCCATTATTTATAGTCTATTACTATTTCAACCATAACCTACGGGCTTCATATCGTGGGGATATCACCACCCCTCCTCTATTTCTTTTGTCCCCAGACACTTATTGATTATAACTTTTTAATGACAAATTTACTTGAATTTCTTCTGTACCCATCAATAGCACATCAAGTATACGCACATATATGTTTTTCTAATCAATTTCCAATATGAAATGAGTAAGCCATAGCCTACCTGGGCTCCAAGCTATCGTCGAGCATTTCCCAGTTGCATGCGTACCTCTAGTTCTGAGTTCTTATAGAGAATCCCTCATAGTTGCTCTCCTTGTCCCAAAATCCTACTTCCTATTTTTTGGGCGTTTTTATTCAGCCACTTTAGTAGAATAGGTTTTTAAATCCTAATTGGGACAGGATTTGCGGTATTCTGATCCGTATCACCCGCTGCAACGGTTTCGCTATGGCGAAAGACAGCCTGGGCCTACTAGATTCGGTCTCAACTATTTTAAATTTTTCATCCCATACTCTTTTATTTCCAAGGACTGATAATGTCCTTCACTCCTCGTAATGAGAGAGTATAAACGATCGTTCAAAAAACAAATATACCCGACGAGTGTCGGGGTCGAATCCCATAGGGAATAGTGCTTAAATTGCATGAAAGTTGTCTATCAAGTCAAATTAATAAGCATCATTATATTTAAGACAAAAAAATAAAAATTTAGGGTTCAAAAGATTGCAATTAAAATTCAAAAGCAACTATTGATTAAAAGTTATCTAGAGCGAGGTATATGCTTTTGAATGGGGCTTCAATTGGATTGGAATTGACAAGACAATCGAATTATTACTCATAAATAGAAATAGAAACGGAAGAGGTGGCACTCCTTGTTTTTCAACAACTTGGGTGCCTTTTACCTCTGGTTTTCTCAAATCCCGAATTCCCAAACAAAATATCCATTAAGACTTGGGTCAGATTTGAGCTATTTCTAGCCTCTAATCTCTCATGGGTGAATGATTATGGGTTTTAGCTATCTCTAGCCTAACCCCATACAATCAACACCCCATTACCCACCATTTCTTTCTCACCCATACTCAATTTCCCTTTTTCAAGCAAAAATAGAGTAAGTAAACATCATCCACACTTGCAACTATGAGTAATTTAATTCTAAAGTGGGAGAAAACAACAGATTTATATTAAATGAGTAACTTTAAGATTAATCTAACAACACTCAATCCAATTTAACAACCAATTTTTGCATACACCCCTAGCAAAGAGATTTAGATACTCATTGATGAGAAATACGAAATTAAATCAACAATTAAAATCATGACATTCATCATCAAGAGTTAAATTCTAGCTCACAATTGTCTTTAATGGAGGTTGTTTATCTTGAAGAAGAAGAAGAAAAAGCTACTCAATATTCTATATCTAACTTTCTTCTTTCTACAAATCCAGAAGGAATTATATGGTACTTTCTAAAAGAATGTACAGAAATAGGTCAAAATGCTCCTAAAATCTTGTGCTAGATGATTTTTCCCTTCCTGCAAGCGGTGTCGCTTGCGAGTCACTAGCATTTCGCTGGTGCCCATCCACGGAACGCCGCTGCGTTGTAGTAGCAAGGGCAGTGACCCCGGGTCTAACCGATGCTTTGAAGGTGTTGACTCGCATTGCGCTAGTGCACCTTCCACTCTAGCTAGTAAGATTCTATGTTCTAGCTGGCGAAATCGGTGGAGTGCCAGTCCCCTCTGGTCAAGTTCATTCCTCTTCTTAAATATTTCCCAAGTTCTTACTTTCTTTTCTTAAATAAAATACCTGCAAAAACTAAAGATAAAGAGCATAAAATCCTCTCAAATGACTTGAAAACTAAGCAAAAGCTCATGTTTAAAAGCCTAATGAGTTGGTAAATTACCAACTCATAAAACCCCCACACTAGAACCGTTGCTTTTCCTCAAGTAATGCAATTCTTTACATTTGAACTTTAGGAATAAGTATGTCATATAATATTATGCACAAGGTACCACTATGACCTCAACAACCAAAAGATTACTCACCAACACAAAGGAAACAAGGAGACTCAATACTTTATGCAAATGCTTCAAGAGATAACCACAATCAATTTGGCATGATTCACATTTAATTCCTTCATTCAAAACATGGGGCCTTTATGTCCACAAAAAGTTTATAAAGCATCTCAAGTTATTTAAAATTCACATTTAAAGTTTACCTTTAAGCTCCCCACAATCTTGTCTCAATCATATCTTTTGGCACGTGAAAGCATGTCCTCCAAGGAGATGATGCTACCCACAACAAGAGAGAATCCCATTTAGTTATCAAGCAATTCACACTCAAGGGATTATAGAATGAAACAAATATGCTCACTCTCACAAAAAAATTGTCATGCACATATCTTGACCCATAGGCTTGCCCTTTATGTAACTCGCCACTAATGTAGAGTTGCTACTCTTAAAATCAATTAGGACTTGGAGGTCATGATGTAGGTTAGGGGTAAAGGTAGGATGACTTTTACGTTTTAGTGACTAGAACCTCCCTAATGCCTTTTTATGAATCTTATTGCATGCTCCATTTTCTTCTGAGCTTACTCTTACCTTATCTCTCCTTGAACATCATTTCTATTTTTGAAACAAGAGCCCTCCTTATCACTTCTTAGTAACCACTTTCATTCTTATTTGAGAAAGAGGTAGCACCTTTTACAATTCAATTGTTTTCACTCAAGCAATTCATTCATTTTTTTTATAATGTGGTGCTACCTCACATTGAAGTTCACATCATTTTTCCATTTTCCTTCTTGTAACCCCCAAACTTAGGCTTTTGCCTCATCTTCCCCTTTTAAATTCCCATATGTTTGGGACTTCAAGAATTATTTTTGCATTTCATCTCACAATTAGCACTAGGGAGGATGGGTGTCAAAGAGGGATTACAAAAGGGTATTGGGCTTGTAATGTGGTTTCCAAGGAAAAAGCTTAAAGGCTCAACATTGGCTAACAAGGATTCATACTCAAGAAAGTCATATGGGTAAAGTTTCTATCCAAAAGAAATCCTAAAATTATCTTCCAAGTGCAACCACATCAAGGATTTCACCTTGAGTCACACTTGGGGCAAGTTCTAGACAATCGTTCATACAAGAGAATTAAAATAAAACCTTTCCCCCAAAGCATCACCTTCCAAAATTTCATACCATTTTCATCACCACATCAAGAGTCATAAAAAAAGGATCACATGAGAATCAAGAAGCCAAACAAAGAATATGTAATTTATAACAAAAATGTACTCAAATTCAAACGCCCCTTTCTTTCTCAAAATTCATTTTTTTTCTAGTGGTACCTCTCGGAAGCCATTGCAACCATTGACTCACAAGAACTTAAACTTGGACTTTTCCCTTAAGAAAGTGACTTCTCAATCCATAATTGGGAAATATCACCCAATTCGACAACAAAAGAAGAAAAGAAAAGAAAATCGCTCCTCTCAGAAAAGAACCATGATATAAAGAAAACTCATAGAATTTTATTCACTAACTTCTATAAAAAAAAGGCAATAATCAAAACATGGATTGACAACGTTTGGCAATTTAAAATACCCCATCATTGGCACTAACAACTTAAGAATAATTTTTCATTCATTCATTTTTTCTTTCATCACATGCTCGACAAGGGCAATAACCAAATAACAATTAAAACTGCCAACCATCCACAACATCAGAAATTCTGCCCGACAAGGGCAACACAAATATCAAAACAAGCCCGATAAGGCATAAGAATTCAACAAATAGTAACCAAAAGAGAGTCACTCATCCCAACCCCACCTATAACAATACATTGTCCCCAATGTATGCATGAAAAACAGAAAAAGTGTAGTGGGAAATCCCTGAAATGGATACACCTCATCTTCATCAACCTCCTCCTCATTACCAAAATCGACCACCTATGGCTCCTCCTCTCCGGCCAAGCCCTTGAATAGATCGCCAATAGGGCCTCGGGTTGTGGATAGGGCAACCATTGCTGCGTCAAGAGCACTCAAATCCTGGTCTATCAGTGGCGCTTGATCTTGGGCATAATTGCATGCCCAAGTGATACTTTATTACTTAATTTGGACTTGTTTATCTACTTTTATGTATACATTCTCATGTGGTTTTTATGTAAATGTGGATTTATACCAGCAAACATGATTAGTTATTGTTTTCGCAGTTTAAAATGAATTTTGGAAACTAATCTACAAGTTGGTGAAGTGGAGGAATGGACTCGGAAGAAAAACGCGGAAGTCGGCAAGAAAATACTAAAAACTTGATGATCCGCGATAGAGGTCATGTCACGCTACCATCGCGGAGGCATTCTGCCTAGAGTGAAATTTCAGGCAAATTCCAGTGAAGGTGTGTGATGGCACCATGTCACGGATCCTATGCTCCACGTTCACTTCCATGAAACGTTGGGAAGACTTTGCTGCACACCCAGATTCTAGTGAAGGTGCACGACAAGTCCGTGACACGAAGATGAGGCTCCGCGATAGCCTCTGTGCCACGCTGAGGCTAAGAATTTGTGCATCCAAGTTCAAGTGAGGCTCCACGACAAGGCCGTGGTACGGAGATGAGGCTCCACGAAAGCCTCCGTGCCACGTTTCCAGTTTATTTCGAGAAATTTCTCACTTGTATAAATAGCACACTTAGGTTTTATTTTAAGGTATCTGACATTTCATGCTAGAATGTGGGTATCAAGCAGTTGAGATGAAGAAGTCCTAGGGTTAATTCTCTTCCTTTTTCTCTTAAATTTCAATTGCTTGTATGTTTTCTACTGGTTTGAAGATGTTTAATCCTCAAATGAGTGGCTAATTCACCTTTGGCTGAGGTTGAGGATAATTGCAGTAGTATGTAATTGATGTTATTTCAGTTTTTAT
>JACEIK010000305.1:67268-85210 GCA_018107945.1 Datura stramonium | reverse complement strand
ATTAACTAATATTCTTGAAAAATCACCATTTGTTTTTCTTGTCTACTTGTATAAAGAAGTGTGTATACTAAACACTTAGAGAAAAATTACTCCTTCGTTATAGTCCTTGTGGGTTCAATACCTGGCTTGAAATAAAACCACTTTATTACTTGTACGACCACGTGAACTTGCATACAATATGAAGTGAATAGTGCTCATACTGTAACACCCTGAAACATTCCTAAACCAAATTCATACGTTGCATGAAAAACCAAAGGAAACCAGAAAATTTTCTGTTTCAGACAACCCCCACAATGGACCACTGGTGGAACCAACAAACCATTGTAAATGGTCTTGGTTAGAAGCAGCCTTTCTTCAAGGGGAAACAACGAGTCATAGGATAAACCATTGATTCTAACAACAGGTCGTCCTGTCATCCGTTGAATCCCAACTCAAGGGTCTACTGGACCCTTCCCCCGAAACAACGAGAGTGAAAAATGGCTCGTGGTAGCCTCCAACGAGCCGTTGTGACCACCCATTGTTCAATTATAGAAGCCAACAGGGTGAACCATGAGGTTATACAACGGCCCGTTGTTAGTGTCAACGAGTCATTGTTATCACTCGTTGTTCCTATACCTATTTTCTTACCAGTTCCAACGGGAGGTATCAATGGCCCGTTGTAACTTCCAACCGATCGTTGTACCTAACCATGGGTCACCCTTGTGAACCTAGTTTCTGAACCCAGAAACCATGGCCAGATTCAACGGGCCGTCGTTTCTACCAATGATCCATTCTGAGGCCCGTTGGTTCATGTCGGCCAGATTTCAGATTTAAATCCCAGGGTTATTTTTGTAAAATTCCACCTACCTAGTCCCTAAAATACGTCGTTTAGGGTTCATTCAGGGGTTTTATAAGGGGCAACCAAAAATTTCTCCCCATATTCCTTGTCTCATTCTTAAGAACAAAGCGTAGAATTCCTCTGGAAGCACAGAACAGAAGCTAAGGCAAACGACAATTCTCTTAGTTTTTCTCAGAGATTTTCACCAGAGTTTCTTCTACAGATATCTGGGAATTAAATAAGGATATTGTTCTCCCCTTGTGTCCCCTAAAACTCTTTCCCTGTTCACTATCAGTTCTAGCCCTGAGATTATCGAAAGTGAAGATATTGTTTTCATACCTTGAATAATTCATGTGGAACTCTATTTTATGTTCATTGTAGCTAATTTACATCATATTGTAATCAAAATGATTCTTATTCCATCAATTTAGAAATTCAACCCTAACTTTTGATAAAGTCAGAAATTAGAATCCTACTTAAGCTTTGAATTCTTGAGAATTGTTTGCATCTTTTAGAGTTAGAGGCTTCTATAATACTTGTATGTGTTAAAAACTCAGTTACTGGTATGATATTCATATTCAATCAGAAATCCTATATACTTTGTATTTTCTTAGAATTTTTAGTTTAGCTTCAGTCAAAGTACTAGAATAATCAGTGTTAGTCAGAAACGTCAATCTAGTCTCAATAAGATTTTAGCAACCTCCGAGTTGACCAGAATAATGTCAGCTGATTAGTTTGACTATAGTATTTTCCCGAGGTGTCAGTGGTGCCTCTCAGTTATCAGACTCAGAATCAGATTACAGTTATTTGGTCCATTAGGCAGTCATGACATTTCAGTTATATAGTTCTGACCAGCCCTAGGAACCCAATTTAGATTTCAATTTGTTCTTAGACGGTTACGACGCTTCTAGATAAGCAGCTCTAACCAGTTTAGAACCCAATTTCAGAATATGGTCCGATAAGACTCTTAGGGTACTCTCAGTTGTATGTCCCTGACTAGTCTTTGACCCCAGTTTAGAGTTATCAGCCTAGTAGTTCAGTATAGGTTTCCTGTGGGAGTAGGACTTAGCACCGAGTGGACCGGGGTTTCAGCACACCCAAGTTCCCAAAACTACGTTGCCAGCATAGGTTACAGTTATATATTATTGTCTTAATTGGCCCGACTTTTGTGATCACCCAGTCATGCCTTTATACCCTGGAAAGGTATATTGGGTCCTACCGGTGGGGTGTATATATCAAACTCCATGTCTAGCTCACGTGGTTATATGTCGGTTATAGACTTTCCCACCAGTCAGTCTAGTCCAATTTCAAAATAAGAATCTTAGTTCAGTTTCAGATCTATCAGTTTAACTCGGTTCGGTACAGTATCTCAAACTCAGAATTTTTAGATTTAGGGCATGTCTTTGACCACCAGACAGGGTCATTTTGACCATCTCAATTACTTTAGATTATTTCAGTTCAGATAATTAGTTGGTCATTGCATGTCTTTCCAGTTCAGTCACTTACATCTATCACTATATTCCTCTCACATATTCAGTACATTCAAAGTACTGACGTATACTTTTATGTTGTATCGTTTCATGATACCGCTGCAAGTTCTCAAACTCAACACTGCTAGCTGCTGCAGTTCAGATTCTCCACCTCAGCAGTGAAGTATGAGTCCTCATCATCTGAGGACATTATTTCTTTCTTTCAGTCATTTATTAGTTTCAGTTAGACTTAGAGTTAGCTGGGGGCTTGTCCCAGCAACTCCTTAGTTAGATGGCCTTCAGACAGACATGATTTTCTTTCAGATTTATCAGTATTATTCAAATGTTTTCAACTTTATGTTTTCAGACTTGTCTTTCATAAATGTTTAATGATATTATTTCAAAGTTCTGCTGTGCATGTTTACTTAGAATGGTAGTGAATGATAGACAAGGGGTTGACTTGGGGTCACTTGTGGCTTCAAGTACCGTGTTACATCTAGGGTGTAGACTTGGAGCGTAACAAACTTGGTATCAGAGCGCTAGGTTTAGAGTATCCTCGGAAAGTCTGAAAGCCACATTGAGTAGAGTCCTTTCCATGGGTATTAAGTATGCCACACCTATGATGAGGAGGCTATGAGATGTTATTAGGAAAATCCCCTTCTGTTCATATTCTTTATCATGCGTCAAAGGTCAATTCCAGAAATTCCCTTCTAATTCGTGCTCTGTTTCGTTTCAGTGAACCATGCCTTCTTGACATGGTAATGGATGAAGGGACGGTAATGCCAACAGACCAGCCCCGGCAGCTCCTCAAGATGATTCGGTTTCTACCGTAGAATTTAGAGCGGCCATTCAGTTACTGGGCCAAACTATGACCAATCAGGTGAACCAATAGGTTGTGCCGGTGAACACAAACGGGCCTTCAGCAGCTGCAAGGGTGCGAGACTTCACCCGTATGAACCCTCCATCGTTTCAAGGATCTAAAGTGGGGGAGGACCCCTAAGATTTTGTAGATGAGGTCAGGAAGATTACCCGTTTTATGGGTGTCAGCTCCTCTGAGAGTGCTGACCTGGCTACCTACCAACTTAAAGGGGTAGCCCAGGTTTGGTATGAGCAGTGGAAGGAGGGGCGGCCAGCGGAAGCAGGACATGTGGAGTGGGAGGAGTTCCACACGTCTTTCCTGGATAGGTTTTTCCCTTGGGAACTGAGGGAGGCTATGATGGCAGAGTTTATGAACTTCTGACAGGGCAACAGGACAGTGGAAAAGTATGCTCTGGAGTTTACCAGGTTATCAAAGTATGCTCTAGAGATGGTAGCTGAGCCAAGGGCTCGCATGCTTAAGTTTATTAATGGGGTATCTAATCTGGTCCTCAGGGAGTGCAGGACCGCGATGCTGATCAAGTACATGGACCTTTCTAGCTTGATTATTTATGCCCAGCAAATTGAGGCTGAAAAGCTAAAGGATATGGAGAGAAAGAATAAGCGAGCAAGAATTGGCCATTCATATTTCAGCCATCAGAGATCTAGCAGTGGTAACAGCTCATAGCAGCAACAGAAGAGAGCCCCAGCACCTAGTTTAGCCAGCGCCCCAAACTTTCAGTCCCGCCAGGATCGGAGGGGTGGGTCATTTGGCAAGTATCAGGCTCACAGTGTAGGGAGCAGGTATCCAGTTTGCCCTATGTGCGGAAAGAATTATCTTGGAGGGCTGTTTCGGTTGTGGACAGCTCGGGCATCGAATTAAAGAATGTCCGTTAGCAGGACAGGGAAGATCACAATCCACTACCACAGCAACTCCAGTAGGCCGACCAGCTCAGCAAGCCTACTCATTAGGTACAGATGGCGGCCAATGCCAGAACCATTTTTATGCTTTGTATTCCCGTCAGTGTCAGGAGAGCTCTCTTGATGTAGTTACTGGTATGTCACGTCTCTTCCATCTAGACGTATATGCCAACTTAGATCCAAGAGCTATTCTTTCGTTCATGACTCGATATATAGCGGTTCGATTCAATATAAGTCCATAGGTACTCTCAGAACCATTCTCAGTCTCCACCCCAGTTGGCGAGTCAGTTAGAGCCAGCTGGGTGTATAGAAACTGCCCAATCTCAGTCCTGAATAAAGTAATTCCAGCTGATCTCGTAGAGCTAGACATGGTCGACTTCGACCTTATTCTCGGCATGGATTTGTTGCACTTCTGCTATGCCTCAGTTAATTACAGAACTAGAGTTGTCAAGTTCCAGTTTCCAAATGAGCCAGTATTAGAATGGACGGGCAGCAGTTCAACACCTAAGGGTAGGTCTATTTCCTACCTTAAGGCCCAGAAACTCATTTCCAAAGGATGTCTATATCATCTGGTTTGGGTCAAGGATTCCAACTCTGAGACCCCAACAATTCAATCAGTTCCAGTTGTTTGTGAGTTCCCAGACATATATCCTGAAGATCTTCCCGGAGTTCCCACTGAACAGGAAATAGAATTTGGAATAGATCTCCTCCCAGACACTCAGCCCATCTCCATCCCTCCTTACATAATGGCTCTAGCTGAGCTTAAGGAGCAGTTAAAGGATCTTCTTGATAAGGTTTTATCAGACCCAACATCTCTCCCTGGGGTGCTCCAGTCTATTCATGCGTAAGAAAGATGGTACTCTGAAAATGTGCATAGAATACCGTCAGCTGAACAAGGTCACAGTTAAGAACAAGTACCCTCTACCCAGGATTGACGATCTGTTTGACCAACATTAGTGAGCCAATTGTTTCTCAAAAATTGATCTCAAGTCAGGGTACCATCAGTTAAGAGTTTGAGAGAGTGACAGACCGCAAACAACATTTAGAACTCAGTATGGTCATTATGTGTTTGTGGTGATGTCCTTTGGGTTAACGAATGCCCCAGCAGCCTTCATGGATTTGATGAATATGGTCTTCAAGCAGTACCTAGATATGTTCATCATTGTATTTATCGATAACATTCTGGTGTACTCTAGAAATGAGGAAGAGCATGCCAATAACCTAAGGTTAGCATTACAGACCCTCAGAGATCGCCAGTTATTCGCCATGTCAGCAAGTGTGAATTCTGATTGACCTCAAGTCTGGGTATCATCAGCTCAAGGTTCAGGAGAGTGACATCCTGAAAACCATTTTCAAGATTCGGTATGGTCACTACAAATTGTTGTTATGTCTTTTAAACTAACCAATGCCCCTGCAACTTTTATGGATCTAATGAATAGGTTGTTTAAGTCATATTTGGACATGTTCGTGATCGTGTTCATTGATGACATCCTTATATACTCTCGGAGCGAGGAGGAGCATGCAGCTCACTTGAGAATAGTGCTTCAGACCCTCAAGGACCAGCAGTTGTATGCTAAGTTCACCAAATGCGAGTTCTGGTTGGATTCTATGGCATTTCTAGGCCATGTGGTGTCAAGCAAGGATATAAAAGTAGATTATCAAAAGATCAAGGCAGTAAAGAATTGGCCCAGACCAGTAAACCCATCAGATATCAGGAGTTTTTTGGGCTTAGCGGGTTACTATCGGAGATTCATTGAGGGTTTTTCATCCATTGCAGCCCCATTGAGTAGGTTGACTGAGAAAAAGGTGAAGTTCCAATGGTCGAAGGCTTGTGAGAAAAGCTTCCAGGAGTTGAAGGCCCGACTCACTTCAGCACCAGTGTTGACTCTACCTGAGGGTATGGATGGCTTTGTTGTGTATTGTGATGCTTCACGAGTTGGAATGGGATGTGTGTTGATGCAGCATGGGAAAGTAATGGCATATGCCTCTCGACAGTTGAAATTTCATGAAAAAAATTACCCGACCCATGATCTCGAGTTGGCTGCGGTAGTGTTTGCATTAAATATGGCGGCATTACTTGTATGGGTTCCATGTGGATGTATTCACATATCACAAGAGCTTTCAATATGTGTTTACGTAGAAATACCTCAATCTGCAGGAAAGGAGGTGGTTGGAGCTACTTAAGGACTATGATATGAGTGTTCTTTACCACCCGCGTAAGGCTAATGTGGTGGAAGATGCACTTAGTAGACTCTCTATGGAGAGTGTGTCCCACGTGGATGAGGGAAAGAAAGAGTTGGTGAAGGATGTCCATCGACTTGTGAGGTTGGGAGTTAGATTGGTCGACTCGACCGATGGCGGCATTGTTGTGCAAAATAGATTAGAATCGTCCTTGGTGAAGGATGTGAAGGCCAGGCAAGATGAGGACCCAATTCTAGTAAAGCTAAAGGAAGCCGTTGGAAGTCAGAAGGTGGAGGCTTTCTCCCAAGAGGGAGATGGGGTGCTACGGTACCAGGGTCATTTATGTGTTCTAGATGTTGATAATTTGAGGGACAAATATTGTATGAGGCACATGGGTCCAGGTATTCCATCCATCCGGGTGCCACCAAGATGTATCATGATTTTTGGGAAATATATTGGTGGAACGACATGAAGAAGGATATTGCAGAATTTGTGGCCAAGTGCCCGAACTCTCAACAAGTGAAAGTTGAGCATCAAAGGCCGGGAGGTGTACTTCAGGATATCAGCATCCCCACTTGGAAGTGGGAAGAGATTAATATGGATTTCATTACAGGCCTACCTCGTATTCACCGACACTACGATTCCATTTGTGTGGTGGTCGACAGGATGACCAAGGCTGCACACTTTCTACCGGTAAAAACCACAAATTCAGCGGATGATTATGCCAAATTGTATATTAGGGAGTTGGTTCGACCATGGAGTGGCCTTGTCTGTTATTTCAGATCGAGGTACTCAATTTACCTCCCAATTCTGGTGTTATTTTCAAAAGGGGCTTGGGACTCAAGTCAAACTCAGTACAGCCTTCCATCTGCAAATAGACGGCCAAGAAGAACGAACAATCCAGAATCTTAAGGATATGTTGAGGACATGTGTTATGGATTTCAAAGGTAGTTGGGATGATCATTTGCCCTTGATCGAGTTTACCTATAATAACAGTTATCACTCTAGTATCCGGATGGCACCGATTGAGGCTCTTTACGAGTGAAGGTGTAGATCACCCATCAGATGGTTCGAGGTTGGTGAAGCAGCCATGATGGGACTTTATTCGGTTCATGAGGCCATGATAAAGGTCCAGTTGATAAAGGACTAGTTAAAAACTGCTCAAAGTCGTCATAAATCGTATGCTAATGTGAGGAGAAGGGATCTGGAGTTTGAGGTGGATGACTGGGTATTTATAAAGGTATCTCCCATGAAGGAAGTCATGCAGTTCGAAAAGAAAGGAAAACTCAATCCCCGCTATATTGGTCCCTACTAGGTTATGAGGAGAGTTGGTAAGGTGGCGTATGAGTTGGATTTGCCATTGGAGTTATCTACAGTTCATCCTGTCTTTCATGTATCGCTTTTGAAAAAGTGTTTGGGTGATCCAGCCTTGGTAGTCCCAGTGGACAGCATTGGGGTAAAAGACAGCCTCAGTTATGAAGAAATTCCCGTTGAAATCTTGGATCGTCAGGTTCGGAAGTTGAGAAACAAAGATGTAGCTTCAGTTAAGGTTTTATGGAGAAATCAACATGTTGAGGGAGCTTCGTGGGATGCTGAAGTGGATATGATGGCTAAATACCCACATTTATTCTCTATCGGTTCAGTTCCGGCTTGAGTTATCAGTTTTTCCCTATGACTCTATTTAAATTCATTTTCAGTTCATGTGTTCAAGTTTCTTTTATGTGTATGAATGTGTATGTGAGGGTTGAGTTCAGTTCAGCTATGTGGTTCTTTTCGGAGGTAGTCATTCCAGGAAAAAAATCGGTTAAAATAATCAGTATTGGAGTATGATAATTGCATGTTTCTATTTTCTACTTGTTTCTAACATTTGAGGAAGAATGTTCCCAAGGAGGAGATATTGTTATACCTCGAGAATTCAAATATCGGACCTGGAAGTTGAATCGAGGAAAAACTGGAATATGATTCTGCAGTTGCAGAAAAACTCATTGGACGACTCGTGAGAAGCCCCCACGAGTCGTCAAGTGACTCGTGGGAAGTCCTGGAGTGATCAAGGAATTGAGGTCCCCACGAGTGAAGTAACAACTCGTGGTCAGCCACCACGAGTCGTCATGTCAATCATGGGGTGGAGTTGGAATGTATAAAGGAGGATTTTTCCAGTGTACTTAATGGATAGGACCCCACTAGTCATGGCCAGTCCCAATGACTCGTGAGGTGAGTCGTGAGTAAGCATGTTGGTTATTTGGGAATTAAGGCAGTGTGCTTGAGGGGAGATGACCACGAGTAATGGTCACGGGGGACGAGTCTTTAAGTCATCCATTAGGAGCCCCAACAGACCAGCTATCCAATGCACTTGACGAGTAACCAAACGGATCGTTGGCCCTAGTAATGAGTCATCAAGTCGTCCAATAGGACCCCATGATAGTTATTTTCAGCAATTCTGGTAAGGGCTTTTCCATAATTCCTAAGTTTTAGGGGCCTATACTATGTTGTTTAAAGCTCGTTTTAGTGGGGTTTTAGCAGGGGAAAACCTATCCTAAGCCCTTATTCTCATGCATGCAAGTTTGAAGGTTTGAAGAAGAGGTTCAAGGTGAAATCTCAAGGTTTCTAATTGAAATCTCAGCTGGGTAATTAGAGGGTGTTAGAGTTCACCATTCCAAAGTATGTAAGGCTATGAGTGGGTGTCTTCTTCCACACCCATGCCCAATCCCTATCAAAATGTGATAAATTATTTATGATCAAGTATGGGGTTTTACCTAATTGCATGATTCTTCAATCTCACACATGAGTATGATTAGATTGTGTTTATATTGGTGATTTATGAAGTTTGGGCGGATTCTAAATTATTTTTCCTTATAAAATTTGTTTTCCAAAAATTGAATCTAAAACTCCCATGGGTGATTGATCTGGGGCATATTTATATGCCCAAGTGATACTCAAATGCATCGTTTTTGCCTTGTTTATCCAACAATGTTTGTACATTCTCATGTAAATGGTAGNTAACCGACATATAACCACGTGAGCTAGACGTGGAGTTCGATGTATACACCCCACCGGTAGGACCCAATATACCTTGCCAGGGTATAAAGGCATGAACTGGTGATCACAAAAATATCTGAGGCCAATCAGGCCAAGTAATACTGTAACCTACGCTGGCAACATAGTTCTGGGAACCTGGGTGCGCTGGAACCCCGACCAGCTCGGTGCTAAGTTCTACTCCCACTGGAAAACCTAAACTGAACTACTAAGTTGATAGCTCGAAACTGGGGCCCAAGACTAGTCAGGGACGAATAACTGCATGTACCCTAAGAGCCTTATCAGACCAGATTTTGAAACTGGGTTCTAAGACTGGTCAGAGCTGGTTATCTAGATGCGTCATAACCGTCTACAAAACAACTAATAGCTCAACTGGGGTCCTGGGGTTTGTCAGAGTTATAACTGAATGTCATGATCGCCTAAAGGACCAAATAACTAAAATCTAAATCTGATTCTGAAAATTGGAGGCACCACTGACACCTCAAAAATAAATTGGAGTCAAACTGATCATTTGACATTTTCTGGACAACACTGAGGTTTCTAAAAATTTGACTGAAGCTAGACTGATATGGTTCTGTCTGAGACTGCATTGATAGAGTTATGTATTCTACCTGACTAAATTACTAAGTAGCTAATAGAGAATTTCATTCAACGTACTAAAGTCATTCTGATTCTTGGGATATTTACCCAACATATACGAATAGCAAGAAANCTCATGACTATTAGATTTCATTTTTAAGTCAATCGATTTAGTTATAATGATATGTTATGTTACGATGAGATCATGATTTTATAAAGACTTCATGCAAGCCCTACTCTCAGATTCTTATTGTTTATTTTTTACATTATGCATATCTTTAAATGTATTTACTTTCTTAAGAGGTTTTACTTACCCTGCATAATCAGTACATTCCACGTACTGACCGCATACTCTATATTGTATCATTTCATGATACAAGACCCAGTTCTCAGGATCAGCCCCGTTCATAGTCATTCTTCAAATTTAGCATCTTACGTTGTTGGTGAGTCCTCATCTCCCAAGGACCATGCTTGTTTAGACTTCTCTATGTACTTTCAGTTTTCAGATTTAGTTAGTTGGGTCTTATCCCATCAACTCATCATGTGTAGCGACTTTTTAGACAAAGAATGTAATTAGATTCAGAATGTGTATTTTGATGTTATGCTTAATTTAGACTATCACTATGATTATCTTGTTGATTCTTTAGTTTTATCAATTGTGTTAGATGTATGTTCATTTCATTGGTTGACTTAGAGTCTCTCGAGGCTCTTTGTCCCGTGTTTTGATCCGGGCCTCCATTCGGGTCATGACAAACTTGGTATCAGAGCAATAACTTTGAAGTATACTAGGATGACTGAAAACCGCATTAGGTAGAGTCTTTTTCATGGGTGTGAAGCTCGCCACACTTATGACAAAGAGGCTACAAGATGTTTAGGAAATGTTTCCTTTTTTCATGATTTATGTTGTGCAGTGAAAAGTCTCCCTATCCTTATAATTGGTGCTATTCGTGATTGCAGAATCATGGATCCCCGAAGAGTAAATGGTAGAAGCAATGGGAATTGAGATGACCACGATGATGGCAATGGAAATGGGCACTAGCAGGCCCCACAGGTTGCCCATGCTGAGTTTCGGGTGGTTATTTAGATGCTCGCATAGGCCTTGACCGCTCAGATCAATCAGCAGGCAATTGCGCATGTTCCGCAAAATGGTAATGTAGTGTCGGCTCGAGTCAGAGGCTTCTTTAGAATGAACCCGCCAGAGTTCCTCAGGTCACAAGTAGATGAGGACCCACATGAGTTCATAGATGAGATTGTGAAGATCACCCAAGTCATGGGGTTGAATGGAGTTGAGCGCGTGGAGTTAGCCTCGTATCAGTTAAAAGGGATCGCCCACATCTGGTTTCGCCAATGGAAAGATAGTAGGGTCATAGGAGCAGGCCTTGTCACTTGGGAAGAGTTCCATATTGCATTCTTAGACCGGTTCTTCCCTCGTGAGATTAGGAAGCTGAAGGCAGCTGAGTTCGTAAATCTAAAGCAAGGGAGGATGATGGTGCAGGAGTATGCCCTTGAGTTCACTCACCTATAAAAGTACGCCGTGGAGTTAGTAGCCAATCAGAAGGCACGGGTGAGCAGATTTGTTCATGGTGTGGCGGGCTATATGGACAAGGATTGTAGGACCGTTGTGCTTCACTAGGACATAGATTTCCCTCAAATAGTTATGTATGCCTAGTAGATGGAGGCGACGCATATGAGGGAGAGAGCACAATGAGGGCCAGGACTGATAATTAGGATTTTCTCAACCGAGGTTAGGTGGTGGGCACCAACAGCAAACCCACCAGAGATCTTCAGCCCTAGCATCTTCAGTTTTCAGTGAGCCATCCAGGCCTAGGAACGACCAAAGAGGTCGAGCATCAGGTTCTAAGGGTCAGAGCAGTAGACCCGCAGGTTCTAGCATCCCAGTTTGCGGCATGTGTGGTCGGGGACACACAGGCCAGTGCTTGGAAGGTTTAGGTGCTTGTCTTGGGTGTAGGAAGCCTGGACACATGCTCATAGATTGCCAAACAGTTAGATAGGATCATGATGCGGTTCGAGGCCCAGTTTCTAGTTCATCAGTCTCACCTGTATGCTTAGCTCATCAGGGGGCATCTACTAGCAAAGGTGGCAGTAAGCGCCAAAACAAATTCTATGCCCTAGCATCCTGCCAGGAGCAGGAGGTCTCCTCGGATGTAGTTACTAGTATGTAATGAGTTTTTCATCTTGATATTTATGCTTTATTAGATCCAGGGGCTACCTTGTCTTTTGTGACACCTTATGTAGCCAGTAGCTTCGGAGTTAGTCCTGAAGTCTTGTCAGAATCGTTCTCAGTCTCTACTTTAGCAGGTGATTCAATTATAGCTAGACGGGTATATAGAAGTTATCTGGTCTCAGTCCTTCAAAAAGTCACCTCAGCAGATTTGATAGAGTTAGCCATGACCGATTTTGATGTTATCCTCGACATGGATTGGCTAATTGCATGTTATGCCTCAGTTAATTGTAGAACCTGAGCAGTAGAGTTCAGATTTTTGGGTGAGCTAGTCTTAGAATGAAAGGGTAGTTCAGTTATGCCTATAGGTCGTTTAATTTCCTATCTTAAGGCCAGAAAGATGATTTCTAAGGTTTGTGTGTAACATATAATTAGGGTTAAGGACGCGACGTCTGAGACCCCGACTATCCAGTCAGTTCCAGTAGTATGCTAGTATCTAGAGTGTTCCCTAATGACTTACCTGGTGTACCTCCCGAGAGGGAAACTAATTTTGGTATTGACCTTCTTTTCGACACGCAGCCTATATCTATTCCTTCCTACATAATGGCTCCAACTGAGCTAAAGGAGTTAAAAGAACAATTGAAGGATTTGTTAGATAAGGTTTTCATTAGACCAAGCAAGTCCCCATGGGGTGCACCAGCTCTCTTTGTCCAAAAGAAAAATAGTTCTCTTCGTATGTGTATTGATTATCGGCAACTGAACAAAGTCACCATCAAGAACAGGTATCCTCTACCCAGGATTAATGATTTATTTGACCAACTTCAGGGTCATAAGTGTTTCTCGAAGATAGATCTCATATTCGGGTACCATCAACTCACATTTTGAGAGAGCGACATCACGAAGACAGCCTTCAAGATGCGGTATGATCACTATGAGTTTGTAGTTATGTTTTTTTGGACTAATAAATGCTCCTGTATCTTTTATGGACCTGATGAATAGGGTGTTCAAGCCATACTTGGATATGTTCGTGATTGTGTTTATTGATGGCATCCTGATATACTGTCGGAGCGAGGAAGAGCACGCCGCTCCTTTCAGAGTAGTGCTTCAGATTCTCAAGGATCGCCAATTATATGCCAAATTCAGCAAGTGTGAGTTTTGGTTGAACTCCATAGCATTTTTGGGTCATGTGGTATCAAGTGAGGGTATCAAGGTGGATTCTCAAAAAATAGAAGCTGTGAAGAATTGTCCTAGACCGGTGAATCCATCATATATTCGAAGCTTTTTGGGTTTAGCCAGCTACTATCGAAGGTTTGTGGAAGGTTTCTTGTCTATTGCAGCACCTTTGATCAAATTGACCTAGAAGAAGGTGAAATTTCAATTGTCAGAGGCTTGTGAGAGGAGCTTGCAAGAGTTGAAGACTCGACTTACTTCGGCACCAGTGTTGACTTTATCCAAGGTACCGATGGGTTCGTAGTATATTGTTGTCACGACCTGAACATACATCTGAATCGCAGACACGGGACAAGGGACCCCGAGAGACCCCAAGTCGACCAATGGCACATGCATACAATTAATCTTATTCAAATAAGCGGAATAATAATCATATAACATAGCGAGGACGTAATCATGGTATAACATCAGGAAATACTGGGCATATACACGCGGAGCACTACATACTGGTTCGAAAGCCTCTAATACATAAGATGGGTTGATGGGAAAACATCCCCAACTAACCCTACTAAAACTGAACATAAACAACATGAAAGCCAATCAAACGGCCCTCAGAACATGAGGACTCACCAATAAGTTGAAAGCGTAGGCTGAGGTGGACTAAGGATGAGGACGAGCCTGAGATCCGGACCCTATATCCTGAAACGATATAGCATAGGAAGTATGCGGTCAATACGTGGAAGGTACTGAGTATGCAAGGTAAGTAAAACTTAGAAACAAGCTATCACCATTTACAATTACCAGTCATTTAAGCCGAAAACTGACGGAATGACTACCTTTGAAAAGAACTACATAGCTGAACTAAATTTAGAAATCACATACATATACCATATCATAAAACAAACTTGTACACATGAACTGAACATGAAAAGCTGATTAAAGGTTTAGGGCAAAACTAATACCTCAAACTGAAACTGAGCCGGTAGGGAACAAATTAGGGTATTTAGCTATCATATCTTCTTCGGCTTCCCACGTAGCTCCCTCAAAATGATGATTTCTCCATAATACTTTAACTGAAGCTACTTCTTTGTTCCTCAGCCTCTGAACCTGACGATCCAAGATTTCAACAGGAATTTCTTCATAACTGAGGCTATCCTTCACTCCAATGCTGTCTATCGGAACTACCAAGGCTGGATCACCCAAACACTTCTTCAAAAGTGACACATGAAAGACGGAATGAACTGAAGATATCTCTGATAGAAAGTCCAACTCATACGTCACCTTACCAACTCTTCTCACAACCCGGTAGGGGCTAACATAGCGGGGACTAAGTTTTCCTTTCTTCCCAAACTGCATAACTCCCTTCATGGGAGATACCTTTAGAAATACCCAGTCGTCCACATCAAACCCCAAATTTCTTCTCCTCACATCAGCATACGATTCTTGACGACCCTGAACTATATTTCAACCGGTCCCTTATCAAATAATCATTCACCATCGCCTCATGAACCGAATCTAGTCCTATTATAGCTGCCTCACCAACCTCAAACCATCCAATGAGATATCTACACCTCTTCCCTTAAAAAGACTCGAACAGTGCCATCTGGATACTAGAGTGGTAACTGTTATTATAAGAAAACTCGATCAGGGGAAAATGATCATCCCAACTAACTTTAAAATCCATAACACATACCCTCAACATATCCTCAAGGGTCTGAACGATTCGTTCTGCCTGGCCGTCTGTTTGTGGATGTAAGGTTGTATTAAGCTTAACATGCGTCCCAAGTCCTTTTTGAAAAGAACGCCAGAATTGTGAGGTAAACTGAGTACCTTGGTCTGAAATAATAGACAAGGGCACTCCATGAAGTCGAACCAACTCCCGAATATTCAACTTAGCATAATCATCTGCTGAATCCATGGTCTTGATCGGTAGGAAGTGTGCAGCCTTGGTTAACCTATCGACCACCATCCAAATGGAGTCGTATTGTCGGCGAGTACGGGATAGACCTGTAACGAAATCCATATTAATTTCTTCCCACTTCCAAGTGGGGATACTGATATCCTGAAGCACGCCTCCTGGCCTTTAATGCTCGACTTTCACTTGTTGACAGTTTGGACATTTTGCTACAAACTCTACAATATCCTTCTTCATACCATCCCACCAATAGATTTCTCGCAAGTCCCGATACATCTTCATGGATCTCGGGTGGATAGAATATCTAGTACCATGTGCCTCATGTAATATCCGAACTCTCAAATTATCGACGTCCGGAACACATAGTCAACCCTAGTATCACAGCACACCATCTCCCCCTTGGGAGAAAACCTCCACCTTCTTACTCCGCACCACCTCCTTCAACTTCCTCAATATTGGATCCTCATCTTTCCTGGATTTAACATCAACTACCAAGGACGATTCTGACCCGTTATGCACAACAACACCGCTATCGGCCTAGTCGATCAATTTAACTCCCACTCTTTCAAGTCGTTGGACATCCTTCGCCAACTCCGTCTTTCCCTCATCCACGTGGGACACACTCTCCATAAAGAGTCTACTAAGTGCATCCGCAACCACATTAGCCTTCCCTGGGTGGTAGAGGACACTCATGTCGTAGTCCTTTAGTAACTCCAACCACCTCATTTACCAAAGATTTAGATCTTTCTGTGTGAACACATATTGCAAACTCTTGTGATCCTTAAATACATCCACGTGGATCCCATACAAGTAATGTCGTCATACCTTTAATGCAAACACCACCGCAGCCAACTCAAGATCATGGGTCGGGTAATTCTTTTCATGAACTTTCAGTTGACTCGAGGCATATGCTATTACCTTCCCACGCTGCATCAACACACATCCCAGCCCGAATCTCAAAGCATAGAAATATACTACAAAGCCATCAGTACCCTCGGGTAAGGTCAACACTAGTGCTGAAGTAAGTCAGGTCTTCAACTCTTGGAAACTTTTCTCACAAGAATTCAACCATTGGAATTTCACCTTTTCCTAATCAACCTGGTCAAGGGGGCTGGAATTGATGAAAAGCCCTCAACAAATCTTCGGTAGTAGCATGCTAAGCCCAAGAAACTCTGAATTTCTAAAGGATTCACCTGTCTGAGCCAATTCTTCACCGCCTCTATATTCTGGGAGTCTACCCTTATACCTTCACTTACACAACATGACCCAAAAATGCCACCAAGTCTAGCCAAAATTCACTTTTGCTAAACCTTGCATAGAGCTGACGTCCTTTAGGGTTTGCAGCACTATTCTCAAATGAGTGGCATGCTCCTCCTCGCTCCAGGAGTATATCAGAATGTCATCGATGAACACGATCACAAACATATCAAATATTGCTTGGACACCCTATTCATCATGTCCATAAAAGTTGCAGGAGCATTGGTTAGTCCAAAATACATAACTACAAACTCGTAATGGCCATAGCGGGTTCTGAAGACTGTCTTTGGAATATCACATTACTGAACTCTAAGTTGGTGATATTCGATCTGATATCTATCTTCGAGAAACACCTAGCACCCTAGAGTTGGTCAAATAAATCATCAATCCTGGGCAAGGGGTACCTGTTCTTGACAGTAACCTTGTTCAACTGCTGATAGTAAATACACATGCGAAAGGAACTGTCCTTCTTTCGAACAAATAGAACTGGCGCACCCCATGGGGACTGGCTCGGCCTAATGAAGCCCTTATCCAACAGATCATTTAACTAATCCTTCAATTCCTTTAGTTCGTTAGGGGCCATCTTATAAGGAGGAACAAAAATAGGTTGCGTATCTGGCAATAGATCAATACAGATGTCAATTTTCCTCTCCGAAGGGAAACTAGGAAAATCGTCAGGAAACACCTCCGGATATTCGCACACCACCGAAACTGACTGGATAGCCAGGGTCTTAGACTCCATATCCTTAACCCTAACTCGGTGGTACATGCAACCTTTAGAGATCATTTTCCTAGCCTTAAGATATGAAATAAACTGAACTTTTGGTACCGCTGAACTACCCTTCCACTCGAACACCGGCTCACCTGGAAAACAAAATTCCACTATATGGGTTCTACAGTTAATCAAAGTGTAACATGCAAACAACCAATTCATTCTAATAATAATGTCAAAGTTGGTCATGGATAACTCTACAAGGTCTGCGAAGGTAACCTTATGCAACACAGTGACCGTGCATTCTCTATATACTCGTCTAGATACGATTTAATCACCAACCGGAGTAGAAACTGAAAACGGTTCTAACAAGGTCTCGGGACTAACTCCAAGGCTACTAGCAATGTAAGGAGTCACAAAAGACAATGTCGCTCCTGAGTCTAACAAGGAACAAAAATTAATATGAGAGACACATAACATACCAGTAACTACGTCTGGCGAAGTCTCCTGCTCCTGGAGCAAGCCAAGGGCATATAATCGATTTTGGCACTGTCCGCCACCTCCACTAGTCGATTCTCCCTATGGAGCGAAATGGGATGCAGCTGTTGTTGTCCTGGTGATCTGTGCACGACCCCTAAAATCACCCTATCTATCATATGGGCATGCTCGGTGCATATGCCCGGATCTACCACACCCATAGCAGACATCGGAGCAGAGCAGGCACTCTCCGGTGTGACTCTTGTCGCACTTCCCGCAGGCTAGAGAGGTATAGTCTAACTGGGTGCCCCTCTGATCCCTCGACCCTGAAGCCCTGCTCCTCTGATAACCCCTGGGCCCGGATGGGACACTAT
>JACEIK010000305.1:0-51452 GCA_018107945.1 Datura stramonium | reverse complement strand
CTCAGATTCTTATTGTTTATTTTTTACATTGTGCATGTCTTTAAATGATTTTACTTACTTAAGCAATTTTACTTACCTTGTATATTCGGTACATTCCACGTACTGTCGCACACTCTATGTTGTATCGTTTCATGATACAAGACCCTTCTCTCAGGCTCAACCCCGTTCATAGTCAGTCTTCATAGTTATCATCTTACGTTGTTGGTGAGTCCTCATCTCCCGAGGACCATGCTTGTTTAGACTTCTCTATGTACTTTCAGTTTTCAGCTTATTCGAGTTAGTTGGGGTCTTGTCCCATCAACTCATTATGTGTAGAGGCTTTTCAGATAAAGGATGTAATCAACTTTAGATTGTGTATTCTGATGTTATGCTTAATTTAGACTTCCGCTATGATTATCATGTTGATTCTTCTATTTTATCGGTTGAGTTAGATGTATGTTCATTCCATGGATCTACTTGGAGTCTCTCGAGGCTCCTTGTCCCGTGTCACGATCCGAGCCTCCGTTCGCGTCATGACACCAAGTCAAACTAAAACTGGATTCGTGGCAAAACTTGAACTAAATCTAAATTGGATTATAGAACTAGAAAGAAACTATTTACTCCTAAATAGCATGGCACCCAATGTTTAGTGTTTGACCATACTCAAAAATAGAGTCCCCAAAGTGTTCGCAATTCTACACGAAAAGTCTAAAATTAGTTGTTGTTGCAACAAAGAACTTGTCCATATCAAGTTTTATCTATACAATTCTTTAATTTGTAATAGCTAATTATTTTAAATGATTCCAAGATAGAATTTTGATTACTTTCATTAATTTTAGTAGGTGTTGTCTTGTTTATCATAAAGGACTTTATTAACCAGGGTAATGTCATTGAAGATTAAGAGGGTACAGGAAAAGTTGGTGGGAATAGTTCTTTAGGTGTTACAATTGCGGTTGTAAATCTATTTGAAGTTTGATCTCGAGTTTGAGAATATCCTACACAAGGTAGGTCATGGTCTTTGACTTCCTTGAGTAAGGAGTTTTCCACATAAAATTCTTGTGATGATTTATTTTTTGCAATTTATTTTCCTGTGTGATTACTCAATGAACCTGATACTTTTAGTGCTTAGAAAACAGCCTAATTAACAGAGTTTAACAAGAATAAATAACATGAATAAGGATAAAATATGATACGAGACGGAAGCCTAACCTCAATATACCCCAACTATGTGTGATACCTGTCATTAGCTACTAGAAATAGGAAGCATAATTGTATCTAAATAATAGAATGTATGACCTTAAAAAAATTACAACAGAATAAGATGGAGACTCCATAGCCGCTGTAGAACAAGGCAAGCGGCTCACCACGTAAGCTCATCTCCAAACCAAAATCTCACACATGGTTGTTTCTAGTATTATATATGTACCTGCACACATAGTGCAGAAGTATAAAGTAAGTACGACATGTAGTCAGCAAGTATAATTCTCAATAGGGTAATGGCTAATGTTGCATATTTGTTATTCCTTAAATTGTGCAATATATTAAGAGAGCAACAAAGATAAAATATAAAATTTGTTGTAAAATATATTTAAAATATGTATGTCTATTTTGTATTACTTGAATAGTATGAACTAGTTACTAGAACTTGTTAGAAAGTAACCATTAGTTATAAAGTAGTTAGAAATAAACCAAGTTAATTTCATTACTTGGTGATCAAGAAGTATTCCTCCTATAAATAGGAGGATGTTTTGATCTATTAAACACCATGAAAAATATAACACAATTTCTCTCCTCTCTACAAAATTTCTGGTTTGTTTTTTTTTTATTTTCTTTGCAATTCTATTATTTTATAACACGTTATCAGCACGACCCTAATCTTTTTCAAGATAAGTTTCAATTTCATATATTGATTGTATAACATCTTATTTGCACACTGCTTAATTAGTTATACTACATCTCGATGGCATAAATTATCTTATATGTTTCACTGTGTGCTTACTAATCTAATCTTTTCCATCATTTTATTTGTCAAATATATATATTAGTTTCTAGCTGAATGTATTTGCATGAGTGCTACAAGTTTTTGTCTTTAACAATACTTTGATTGATATTTAATATCACCTTAAATATGTCAAGCTAATTTTAAAAAAATTAAAAAAAAGGATGGTGGCAATGAGTAATTTTATCCAAAGTGATTGAAATCTATAATCATTAAAGAAAATTCTTTGATTTTAATATTAATGAAAGTCAGTAACTCTTTATTCTTAAAATCATGTTTATAGATTCCTCAAAGATTTTCTTATAAGGGCATATTTGAAAACATACAGGTTATTACTAATTTAACAATTTTGCACTAATTCATTATAATCAGATATGATGCATTTTTTTATTAGTTCTTTATGTACTATCCTAAATCTTCATTGATAATATTTGTTGTTATTTCTAACTTATTTAATTATTTGTATTTTAGTTTTCATCATGTTAAATTTATCAAAATTTGAGTTTGTGGCACTCGATATTATCGGAAGAATTATTTTTCATGGGTCCTTGATGCTAAAATTTACCTTGACGTTAAGGGTCTTGGGAATGCCATTAAACAAGAAAATCATGCATCAAGTCAAGATAAAGCGAAGGCCATGATTTTTCTTCGTCATCATCTTCATGAAGGATCAAAAACTAAATTTTTAACTATGAAAGATTTACTTAAGTTGTGGAATAATTTGAAGGATCGATGTGACCATCTAAAACTTACAGTATTACTAAAAGCTCTACATGCGTGGATACACCTTCGGTTTCAAGATTTTAAAACAGTAACTGACTATAATTCTGTTATTTACAAAGTAAATTTCATATTAAAATTATTTGGAGAAACTATCACTGGTGAAGACTTATTGAAAAATAAAACTTATTCCACTTTTCATGCGTCAAATGTGTTGCTACAACAACAATACTGTGAAAAAGGATTTAAAAATTATTTTGAATTAATTATATGTCTACTTGTGGTTGAGTAGAATAATACTTCATTGATGAAAAATCATGAGGTCCGTCTCACTGGATCTTTTCTACTCGCTGAAGCGAATGTTGCAAGAACATATGATTAGTCTCAAATAAAACAAAATAATTATGACGACCATGGTCATGGACGTGGTCTAGGACATGGAAGAGGACGAAATAATTATCGTCATCATGGTGGAGATAAATTTTAGAACAATAAAGTTTCTCAAAATAATTCTTCAAGAGTTAAAGTCAATATTTGCCACCGATGTGGCATGAAAGGCCACTGGGCATGTATTTATCGTGCACCCAATCATTGTGTCAAACTTTATCAAGCCTCCCTCTAAATAACATATAATAATGAGGAGGCACACTTGACCTTTTAAAATAATAGTGATGTAGCAGATCCCTCAAATAAATATAACGATATTGAGGCAAATCTTGCTTATGCAGATGATGACTTCAAAGGCCTCTCAACTTTTACTCATCTAGAAGCTAAAGACTTCTACATGATATTAACTAAAGAATTGATCATCTCATTGGGAAATAAATAAATACAAGAAAAGTTGTTATTTTCTATTATGTTTATAACTAGGTTCATCTTCTTAAATGTTTTTCCTAAAGAATTATGTTTTGCTAATTTAAACATTTCTACTACAGTTTCTTAAAGTTATGTATGTTATTAATTTTTCATGTTTCTTATAATATATCTTTTATTTTCATGAATATGAAAATTTTTCAATCATCAGTTGGACCTAAGGTCAATCACAATGACATATGTCTTATATATAGTGCTATAACACACACTATTTTAAAAGATAAAAAGTATTTCTCATACATGATGATGAAAGAAGTCAATATTAATATCATATCTAGTAGTACAAGATTAATTGATGGCTCTGGTAAAGCTAATTTATTACTTACCGGAGGAACAAATTTGACAATTGATGAATCGTTATATTGTAGTAAGTCTCACAGAAACTTGGTAAGTTTCAAAGACATTTGCCAAAATGGCTATCACATTTAGACTGCAAATGATAAAAAGTTTAAACATCTTTATATTACTACTGCTATTCCCCGAAATCCCTAAGATCAGACTCGGGAGTTGAAATGGATAACACAGGATTTTCTACACCAGGTCACAGAACGAGTTGTCCTTTGACCCATCAGGATGACCACGATTCGTTAAGTGTCTCGTGGTGGGGAGTTTGACTTAAGATGGAAATTTAAGTTTAGAGTGACCACGGGCATGACCATGAGATGTAGTCAGCCTTGGTCGGGGATGGTTGAAGGAAGAGGAAGTTTGCGATAGTGCACTTAGTGGGTCCTTACCACGACTTGTTGGGAGCACCACAAGTCGTGGTGTCGCCCGTGGTGATCCCCCTTGATATTTATGGCAGTGTAGAGGATGATACGTGACCACGAGTCGTGGTCACCAGTAACAACCTGTGATGTTCCCCGTGGTGAGCTCTAGGTAAAGCTTTAGCAGTGCACTTGACGACTTGTGGCGACGATTTGTGAATAATGGTAATGACCCGTCAAGTCCTTCCTTGGGACTGGCAGCCTCTTTTTCTCCGCGAATTTAGTAAGGGCTTATCCATAATTCCTATGATCCTAAGACCTAAACTACATCGTTTAAACAATGAATAGTGACTCTTAAGAGGGGTAAGTTCGTTCTAATCTATTCCTATTTATGCATGAAAGTTTAGAAGTCAAGGAGGTGATCAAGCTTAATTTCTTCCAAGGTGTTCTCAATTCTTTCTTGGGCAATCAGAAAAGTTGTAGAATCAGATTCTCTGAAGTATGTAGGGTTATGAATGGGTGAATTGTTCACACCCATGCCCAACTCCTCTCTAATTCATGAAATTCTATTGATAATTCTATGGGGTTTTATCCCAATTCTTATGAAATCCTTATGATATATCTATGGGTTAATCACTCTCATGTATAAATTTATGTTTTATGAATCATAGGCAGATTTTATAGCTATTTAGATTTAAATTTCTACAAACTATTCCCAATTAGGCATATTTCATGAAAGTTCAAGTTATGATTCCATTTGGATTTTGATGTTCATTAGCCCATTATGAGTTATGACTTATGACATGATTTCTCTATAATGCTCATCGTGAATTTATAAATATCAAGTATACATATTTTACAAATATGCATGAACTTCACGATTTGTGGATATATTTTTATGGTCGACTCACGGGCATTATTTCATGGCTAGTTCATGTATACCAAGCATGTTTGTGATTATCAGGATTTTAAACTAGCCCATGAATATGATGAATATTATCCTATGAGCACTATATATGTTTTGGGAGTAGTATTTAACACCTAGTAGACCCGGGGTCTAAGCATAGCCCGAGTCTCAAAACTACACGCCAAAGTAGCCCCGATGGGACCTTCATGATACTTTACCCTTTGCCCAAATAGGCCCTTTATTGTGATATCACACCTTTTTCATGTTTCTACCATTTTCAAGGTACGAACACCCTCCCGATTGCGGGTTTACAGGTCGGGTTCCCTGTGTGCTCATATGGGGTATGTCAGTTATAAGAATCTCCCACTGTTCCTCGTGATTTATGCATGTTTATGATTATATAATTTGGCTCAAGTCATGTTTAATAAAGTTTTTCTCTTATGATATGATATGAATGATTTACGAATATTTTGAAAACCTTGATCCTTATGTTTGTATCATGATATTTACGTTACAATCATGTTGTCCCACTCTTATGAACTCTTATGTATTTTAAACTGTATGTTTTACTTACTTTGCATACTCGGTACATTACAAGTACTAGCCGCATACTTTATGTTGTATCATCTTATGATACAAGCTCTGACATCCAGGCTCAGTCTCGCTAGTCAGACCTCTAGAGTTAGCTATTCTCAATATTTGTTGGTGAATTCTCATCTTGTAAGGGCCCTATCTTATCAGTTGTATTATGTCTTTTAGTTTTGGACTTTTCAGGTTAGTTGGGGGTGTTGTCCCATCAACCCGTCAGATATGTTAGAGGCTTTCAGACTTTGCATAGTAACCATCTTGTCATGTATGACGTAAATTCTAGTTATGATGTTATATTATGTTTAGACTTCCAATAGGTTTAGTATGATAAATCTTTCTCTTTTATTGATTGAGTAAGATGTATATTTATGTAATGGGTCAACTTGGAGTCTCTTGGGGCTCCTTATCCCGTATCTCGATCTGGGTCTATGTTCGGGTTGTGAAAAACATAGTATCAGAGCAATGGGTTTTGAAGTGTCCTAGGGTGTCTGAAAGTCGCATTAAGTAGAGTCTTTTTCATGGGTGTGAAGCATGCCACACTTATGACGAAGAGGCTACAATATGTTTAAGAAAATTTTCCTTTTTTCATGATCTATGTCATGCTGTGAAATGTCTCTCTCCATTCCTCTAACTTGTGCTATACGCGTGTGCAGAACATGTCTTCTCATAACAACAACAGGAGTCAACAAGCCCCGCCAACTCTGATGGATCACATGCAATTTACAGATGCAAAACTCAGGGTCGCACTCAGAGTGTTGGTACGGGCCATGATCTCGCAGCCTAACCAGTAGACTTTCGCATCAGTGAACCCTATTGGAGAGGCGACACCTACTAGGGTTCAAGAACTCATGAAGAGGAGTCCGTCTAATTTTGGTGATTCGAATATGGGTGGAGAGCATAAGGGGGAAGAAAGGGAGAACAAAAGGCCCAAGACCGAAGACTTGGAAAGTTCCCAGCAAGGGTCAAATAGTGGGAGTCGCTCTCAACCCCGTCAGAGGTCTTTAGCTCTAGTTCGGGGATACGAGCCCTAGGTGAGGGATATTACTTACCCAGTTTGTGGGCGCTGCAAGAAGAACTACTTAGGAAATTGCTTGGCAGGTTCAGATGTTTGCTTCTATTGTGGCCAGTCCGGTCATAAACACACAGATTGTGCTTCAACCTAGCGAGACGGCTAGAGAGGTCGTGTCCCAGCCACCCTTTCAGTAGCCCCGTTCAATTGGCCATCTTGCCAAAGGTATGGTAGAAACCACCCGGGAAAGTGTTTGATTGGCAAGGATGTTTTTTCCGGGTGTGGTAAACCCAGACACAGGCTCAGAGATTTCCCTTTAGCCAGATCAGGCGATGATGAAGCTCGTACCCTAGCCACTAGTTCGGCAGCTCTGGAAGCACGTCCCTTCTAGCAGGGTGCTTCTACTAGCAGAGGTAGCAGACAGCGCCAAAACAAATTTTATGTCCTAGCATCCCGCTAGGAGCATGAGGTCTGCCCAAACCTAGTCACTGGTATGTTACGAGTTTTCCACCTTGATGTATATGCTTTGTTAGATCCAGGGGCTACCTTGTCTTTTGTGATGCCCTATGTGCCTAGTAGTTTCACAGTCAGTCCTAAAATCTTGTTAGAACCCTTCTCACTCTCTACTCCAGTGGGTGTTTCAGTGTAGCTAGACAGTTGTATAGAAATTTTCATGTCACAGTCCTTCAGAAAGTCACCTCAGCAAATCTAGTAGAGTTATCCATGACCAACTTTGATGTTATCCTCATCATAGATTGGTTATTTTCATGTTATGCCTTAGTTAATATTAGAACCCATGCAGTAGAGTTTCTATTTCTGGGTGAGCCATCCTTAGAATGGAAGGATAGTTCAGTTATGACTGCAGGTCATCTCATTTCCTTCCTTAACTCAAGAAAGATGATTTTCAAGGGTTGCGTGTACCATCTAATTAGAGTTAAAGATGCTATATTTGAGACCCCGACTATCCAGTCCATTCCAGAAATATGTGAGTATCGAGAAGTCTTCCCCGATGATCTACCGGGAATCCCTCTCGAGCCGGAGATTGATTTTGGTATTAACCTTCTTCCCAATACGTAGTCTATATCTATTACTCTTTACAGAATGGCCTTAGTTAAGTTAAAATAGTTGAAGGAGTAGTTGAAATACCTTTTAGATAAGGGGTTCATCAAGCCGAGCAAATCCTCGTGAGGAGCACCAGTTCTCTTCATCCACAAGAAAGATGGTTCTCTTAATATGTGTATTAATTATAGGCAACTGAATAAGGTCACCATCAAGAATAGGTATCCTCTTTCCAGGATTGATGGTTTGTTTGAACAGCTTCAGGGTGCCTAATGCTTTTCAACGATAGATCTCAGGTCCGGATACCATCAGCTCAGGGTTCGAAAGAGTGATATCCCGAAGACAGCCTTCAGGACGTGCTATGGTCATTATGAGTTTGTAGTTATGTCTTTTGGACTAACGAATGCTCCTATAGCTTTTATGGATTAAATGAATAGGGTGTTCAAGCCATATTTGGATATTTTCATGATTGTGTTCATAGACGACATCCTAATATACTCTTGGAGAAAAGAGGAGCATGCCGCTCAATTGAGGGTGGTGCTACAGACTCTCAAGGATCGCTAATTATATGTTAAATTCAACAAGTGTGAGTTTTGGTTGAACTCAGTGGCATTTTTGGGCCATGTGATGTCAAGTGAGGGCATAAAGGTGGACTCTCAAAAGATAGAAGCAGTGAAGAATTGGCCTAGACCAGTGAATCCTTCAGATATTAGGAACTTTTTAGGCTTAGCGGGTTATTATCAGAGATTTGTTAAGGGGTTTTCATCTATCGCAACGCCATTGACCAAATTGACTGAAAAGAAAGTGAAGTTCCAATGGTCAGAGGCTTCTGAGAGGAGCTTCCAGGAGTTGAAGACTCGACTCACCTCAGCACCAATATTGACCCTACCCGAGGGTACCGATGGGTTTATGGTTTATTGTGATGCTTCAAGGATCGACCTTGGTTGTGTGTTGATACAACATGGAAGGTTATAGCATATACTTCCAAACAACTGAAAGTTCATGAAAAGAATTACCTGACTCATGATCTCGAATTGGCGGCGGTAGTATTTGCCTTGAAGATTTGGTGTCACTACTAGTACGGGGTCCACGTGGATATGTTAATATACCATAAAAGCTACAATATGTGTTTACCCAAAAGGATCTAAATCTGCGCCAAAGGAAGTGGTTGGAGCTACTCAAGGATTATGATATGATTGTCCTTTACAATCCGGGTAAGGATAATGTAGTAGTAGACACATTTATTAGGCTCTTTATGGAGAGTGTGTCCCATGTAGATAAGGGGAGGAAGGAGATGATGAAGGATGTGCATTGACTTGCATGGTTGGGAGTTCGTTTGGTTGACTCGACCAATGGAGGTGTTATTGTTCAGAACGGATCAGAATAATCCTTGGTTACTGATGTAAAAGCTAGACAGGGTGAGGAGCCTAGTTTTGTAAAATTGAAGGAAGTCGTTCAGAATCAGAAGGTAGAGGTCTTCTCCAAAGGCAGGAGATGGTGTGCTTCGATATCAGGGTTGTCTATGCATTCGAGATGTTGGTGATTTGAGAGATCGAATGTTGCATGAGGCGCACGATTCCAGGTATTTGATACATCCGGGTGCCACCAAGATGTACAGTGACCTACAGAAAGTCTATTAGTGGAATAGCATGAAGAAGGACATAGCAGAATTCATGGCTAAGTGTCCAAAAATGTCAACAGGTGAAGGTTGAGCATCAAAGACCTAGAGGTATGCTTCAATATATCAGTATTCCTACTTAGAATGGGAGGAGATCAATATGGGCTTCATCACAGGTTGTCTCACACTCGTCGATAGTACGACTCCATATAGGTGGTGGTGGATAGGTTGACCAAAGAAGCTCATTTCCTACAGGTTAAAACTACCGATTCAACGGAGGATTATGCTAAGTTTTACATTTAGGAGTTAGTTCGGTTTCATGGAGTTCCATTGTCCATCATATCAGATAGAGGTACTCAGTTTACCTCCCAGTTCTAGAGATCATCTCAAAAGGGACTTAGTACTCAGGTCAAGGTCAATACAACATTTCACCCACAAATGGATGGTTAGGCAGAGTGAACTATTCAGACTCTTGAGGACATGTTGAGAGCATGCGTGATTGACTTCAAGGATTGTTGGGATAAACATTTTCCTCTTATTGAGTTTGTGTATAACAACACCTACCATTCTAGTATTTAAATGGCTCCATTTGAGGATCTCTATGGGAAGAGATGTAGATCGCCTATTAGTTGGTGTGAAGTCAGTGAAGCTATGATGATTGGACCAGATTCAGTCCATGAGGCCATGGAGAAAGTTCAGCTCATAGGGGATAGGTTGAAAACAGCTCAGAGTCGGAAAAAGTCCTATGCGAATGTGAGGAGGAGAGATCTTGAGTTTGAAGTTGATGATTGGGTGTTTCTAAAGGTGTCTCCCATGAAGGGAGTGATGAGGTTCGGAAAGAAAGGAAAACTCAGTCCCTATTATGTTGGCCCATTCCAGATTGTGAAATGAGTTGGCAAGGTAGCATATGAGTTGGAGTTGCCCTTGGAAGTTTTCCATGTATCGCTCTCAAGGAAGTGTTAGGGTGATCCTGCTCTAGTTGTTCCGGTGGACAGTGTCAGTACGAAAGACATCCTTAGTTATGAAGAGGTTCCAGTGAAGATACTGGATCAGCAGGTTCATAAGCTAAGGAACAAAGAAGTGGCTTCAGTTAAAGTTTTGTGGAGGAATCATCATGTTGAGGGAGCTAGGTGGGAAGCCGAAGCAGATATGATGGCTAGATACCCACATCCATTCCCTTCTGGCTCAGTTTCAGCTTGAGGTATCACGTTTTACCCTAAAACTCTATTCAATTTCATGTTCAGCTCATGTACCTCCGTTTCTTTCATGTAAAAGTATATATGTATGATTCATGAATTTAGTTCATTCATGTAGTTCAAATCGGAGTCAGTCACTCTGTTAGTTTTCAACTTATATGATTAGTATTTGAGTATGATAATTGCATTTCTCTGTGTTTCTATATGATTTTCAACATTCGAGGATGAATTGTTCCTAGGGGGGAGATATTTTTATACCCCGAAAGCCTTGAGATTAGACCCGAGAGTTGAAATGGAGAAAATATAATCTTATACACTAGGTCACAGAATGAGTCATCCTGTGACCCATCAGGATGACCACAAGTCATTAAGTGACTCATGGTGGGGAGTTTGACTTAAGATGGAAATTTATGTTTTGAGTGACCACGGGCATGACCACGAGTCGTGGTCAACCCCATACTTGTTAAGTCAGTCATGGTCATGGATGGTTGAAGGAAGAGGAAGTTTGGGATAGTGCACTTAACGGGTCCTCACCACGACTCATTGGGAGAACCACGAGTTGTGGTGTCGCCCGTGGTCACCACGATTCATGGTCACCAGTAACAACTCATGATCTTCCCTGTGGAGAGCTCCAGGTAAAGCTTTGGCAGTGCACTTGACAACTTGTTGTGATGACTCGTGACCAGTGATAACGACTCGTCCTATAACTCGTTGGGGCTGTTAGTCTATTTTTCACTGTGAATTTAGTAAGGGCTTATCCGTAATTCCTATTATACTAAGGCCTAAACTACTTCATTTTAAGCTATGAATAATGAGTATTAAGAGGGGTAAGTTCATTCTAAACTGTTCACATTCATGCTTGCAAGTTTAGAAGTCAAGAGAGGTGATCAAGCTTAATTTCTTCCAAGTTCTTCTAAATTCTTCCTTGGGCAATCAGAGAAGTTGTAGAATCAGGTTCTCTCAAGTATGTGGGGCTATTAATGGGTGAAATTGCTCACACCCATGCCCAACCACTTTCTAATTCATGAAACTCTATTGATAATTCTATCGGGTTTTATCCCAATTCTTATGAAATCCTTAGGATCTATCTATGTGTTATTCCCTCTCATGTATAAATTCATGTTTTATGAATCATGGGCAGATTTTATAGTTATTTAGATTTATATTCCTACAAACTATGTCCAATTATGCATATTTCATGAAAGTTCAAGTTATGATTCCATTTTTATTTTGATGTTCATTATCCCATTATGATTTATGACTTATGACATGATTTCTCTCAAATGCTCATCATGAATTTATGAATATCAAGTATACATGTTTAACAAATATTAATGAACTTCGTGATTTATGAATTTATGATTATGGCCGACTCACGGGCCTTATTTCAGGGCTAGTTCACGTATTTCAAGCATGCATGTGATTATCATCATTTTAAACTAGACCGTGAATCTCATGTATATTATCTTATGAGAACTATATATGTTTCGGGAGTAGTATTTAACACCGAGTAGACCCGGGGTCCAAGCATACCCCGAGTCTTAGAACTACGCGCCAACATAGCCACGATGGGACCTCCATGATACTATCCCCTTTGCCCAAATGGGCCTTTTGTTGTGATATCACACCTCTTTCATGGTTATACCCTTTTCAAGGTACGAACACCCTCCCAACTAGGGGTTTACAGGTCTGGCTCCATGTGTGCTCATATAGGGTATGTCGGTTATAAGAATATCCCACTGTTCCTCATGATTTGTGTATGGTTATGATTATATACTTTGGCTCAAGTCATGTTTAATAAAGTTTTTTTCTTATGATTATGATATGAATGATTTACCAATGTTTTGAAAACCTTGAGCCTTATGTTTGCGTTATGATATTTACGTTATGATTATGTTGTCCCACTCTTATGAACTCTTATGTATTTTAAACTGTCTGTTTTACTTACCTTGCAAACTCGGTACATTTCAAGTACTGACCGCATACGTTATGTTTTATCGTCTTATGATACAAGCTCCGATATCCAGGCTTAGTCCCATTAGTTAGACCTCCAAAGTTAGCTATTCTCAGTATCTGATGGTGAGTCCTCATCTTATGAGGGCCCTATCTTATCAGTTGTATTACGTCTTTCAGTTTTAGACTTGTCGGGCTAGTTGAGGGTGTTGTCCCATCAACCCATCAGATATGTAATAGGATTTCAGTCATTGCGTAATAATCATCTTGTCATGTACGATGTAAATTCTAGTTCTGATGTTATGTTATATTTAGACTTCCACTATGTTTAGTATGATAAATATTCCACTTTTATTGATTGAGTTATATGTATGTTCATGTCATGAGCCGACTTGGAGTCTCTCGGTGCTCCTTGTCCCATTTCTAGATCAGAGCCTATGTTTTGTTCATGACAACTACAATGACGTTGAATAAGAAAATGTGCTTGAACATTACCCTGCTTTTTCTTCCAGCTTATACTACACAAGTATTAGCATATTGACACATATGCCATATTAAATTATAAGTTTACAAATTCAAATAATTTTAGTATTGGACTTGACTGATTGCGCCACCTCGGTTCTAATATGATGTGCAAAATAATTGAGAATTCATATGGGCACTATTTGAAGAACGAGAAGATACTTCAATTTAAGGAATTCTCTTCTGCTGCATTTTCTCAAGGTAAATTATTTACTTGGCCAACAAAAATTAAAATGAGAATTGAGTCTCCTGCATTTCTAAAACGTATACAAGGTGATTTATGTGGACCTATTTAGATATTTTATAGTTTTAATAGATGTNTATCATATGGGTGTTTATTATTACTTGCAATTTGGCATTTGCGAGATTGCTTGCTTAGATAATAAAATTTAAAAAAACAATTTTGAAATTATGCGATTAAGATAATTCGTCTCGATAATTCTAGTGAGTTTACATCCCAAGCCTTTAATGATTATTGTATATCAATTGGGATAACAGTTGAGCATCCAATTCCTCATGTTTATGCTCAAAATGGTCTAGCGGAGTCATTGATCAAATACCTCCAGTTAATTGCTAGACCAATGCTTATAAAAACAAAACTTTTCATTTCGATGGGGTCATGCTATTTTGCATGCAACAAATCTTGTGCGGATCAGGCCCACAAGTTACCATAAAGTCTCCCCCTTATAATTGGCTTTTGATCAGGAGTCGAATATTTCTCATCTTAGAATATTTGGATGTGGGGTATATATTCCAATTGATCCACCATAATGCATAAAGATGGATTCCCAAAGTAATTTGGGAATATATATTAGGTATGAATCTCCTTCGATTATAAAATATTTGAAACCTATCACGAAAAATTATTTAGGGCAAGATTTACTAATTGTTATTTTGATGAATCAATTTACCCACCATTAGAAGGAGAAAATAAGTAGCTGAAAAGGGAGATAGATTGAAATGCATTATCACTATCTCATTTAGATTCTCATACAAATCAATGTAAACTGAAAGTTTAAAAGATAATATATCTGCAAAATATTGCAAATAAACTGCTAGATGCATTCACTAACCTATCAAGAATTACTAAATCTCATATTCCAGCTGCTAATACTCTAATTTGAGTTGATGTTCCGGTAGGATAATCAATCAATGCAAATGAATCTAAATCACGCTTAAAACATGATAGACCAATTGATTCCAAAGATAAAATTCTTAAAAAAGAAAGGAGCTAATAATCAAGATGGTCATAATATGGAGGAAGCTACTAAAGAAGAGAAGCGAGACATAATAATTGATAAAACCTTGAGAGAGAGGTTCACGTCACGACCCAATTTAGGATCGTGACCTGTGCTAAGGAATAGAAATTCCAAAGCAAGCTTTAATAAAAATCTACAGAAAATCAAATAGAGTTTTCTCTGTTTTTGGGTCTATCCAAAATTTTACCTATCTCATAATCAATAGCCAACAACCAATAACACTAAAAAATTCATAACCATTCTCTATCAATCATATCCAACATCAAAATTCTAACACCATCTCCAAGATATGGGAAGAACATCTAGTACTACTCACAAGTTTGTAATAATGAAAAATACTCATGGAACTAACAAAATGACTATGGAGCAACTCTAAGAATTCAAATGAAGAGACTATAACAATTAAGTAACCCTTTGCCATGTGAACAAATGCGAGGCTCACCAGAAATTCACCAACCTGAACGCTTTAGTTAATAGAATCCTCGCCAACGTTACCTGCGTCTCTAAAAAAATTGCGATGGGTGAGTCGCTAGCTCAGTGAGTAATAACACCTAACCACAACTGCTTTTAATAGGGACAAATCATAAATATTGTTAGTATGAAAATAAGTAAATATCACTAAATAAGTGCCTCTTTCAGAAATGGTAAACCAAAAATCAGTTTTGTCTATGTCATATAAGCAGAAATCAATAAACAAATTGGTAATGATCTCAGTAAATACTGTCATATAAAATCTTATATTTTGGAAGGTTTCCAAGGATGAATCATGTAATCAACGTGGCTTCCTACCTTGAGAGATAGCCAATAACTATATGATAGTTTTACCTTCCCACTAACGAGGGCTGTAAGGGTAATTTGTAAATACAAGGTGCATCAGGTCTAACGAACCCGTTGTTTGCTACGGGATCCATCAGGGTTTATTCCCATTTATACTTTTACTTGTAAATAGTAATTACTCATATCAAAGCATTTTCACAATAATATAGGGCACTTAAGTTCTTATAAAATCATGTACTTTCATATTTATTAATTGTGAGGACATCTAAAATAATGGTAAGTATATCAAGTAAATATTTCAATATCATATCAAGTAAAAGACTTGTCCCACATTCAATTCCAAAGCCTTCGGTAACACATTACTTGTCAAATTATGATAAATCATGCAGATTGTGAAAATACAAATACAAATTGCAGTAAGGTTACTACTCACAATACTCGTGTCGAAGTATCAACTCGTCCCTTAAGCACATAGTATGACCTCCTTCAATAAATCTATATCTATTTCATATCAATCTCATGTTAGTTTCCTCGTTTAGGCTAATTCATAACTAATTGAAAATACCCAACCCTCGGAATTACAAATTTAACAATCGATACCTAATTATAATTTCTCATGCCATGAGCAATTTAATTGTTCAAAATCTACAAAATTTTATCTAATTCATATAATTTATTCGTCTAATTCGTACCCAAATTTCTCTAAAATCATGCTTAAAACAGACTAAAATAACTTTTTTGTCCATTCTACTTTTCCTTGGTGTGTGTGCCGAAATCTAAGAGTTTACATACCAATATGCTAATGCATTCACTCAGTTCACGAGAATTTAATAGATTACTCCATTTTTTAACCCTTGATTTTTGAACTCTCAACCCTAATTCAATAGTCATGGGTTATATGAATCAAATCTATTGACTAAGTTGAGAAATTTACCTTTTTCTTCTCCTTCACTCTTGAACTATTTATCAAAGCTTTGAATTCTCTCCATTTTGTGTCCCTTTTCTGAAAAATTATAGCTCTCTCACGTTTTTTCTTTTGTTTTCTCCTTCGTTTATTATTTCGGTAGAATGCCCCTTCTCTTCTTTTTTTCTTTTATTTGTTGTTGCCAATGACCTAACTCCCTTCCCTATCTTCCCATTTTTTTAATTTCTTTCTATGAATGGGACTTGGACCACATAAGCTCTTTCCCTTTTTTTAAAAACTAAATAATTTTTTTTAAATGAGTATTACATTCTCCCCACCTTATGAAATTCGGTCTTCGAATTTAACACAAGTACGTACCTGCAGCCTGAAACAAGTGAGGGTACTTGATTCGCATATTATTTTCTGACTCCCAAGTAGCTTCTTCAACTATATGATTTCTCCATAAGACTTTTACAGATACAATTTTTTTGACCGCAACTTCCTTATTTACCTATCAACAATACTCAGTGGCTCCTGCTCATACATCAAAATCTTATCAAGCTGTAAAGGTGGTGCTTCGAGCACACAAGAGGAGTCAGATATACATTTCTTAGCATAGAGATATGAAACACCGGATGAATGCAATACATCTCATGAGGAAGTGCCAAACGATATGCTACTTCTCCTATCCGATCAAGTATTTCATATGGTCCTATAAATCTCAGGCTCAATCTTCCCTTTTTCTCGAATCTCATCACACCTTTCATAGGGGAGACTCTTAGAAAAACCTTGTATTCAACTGAGAATGCTAAATCTCTCTTTTTCTTATCCGTATAAGACTTTTGTCTACTTTGAGCTATAAGCAACCACTATCTAGTTAACTTGACCTTGTCAACAGCTTTTTGCACCAAGTCTGGTCCCAACACATTTGCCTCTCCAACTTCGAACCATCTGACAGGAGAACGACATCGTCTACCATACAAAGCTTCATATGGGGCCATCTGAATGCTTGAATGAAAGTTGTTGTTTTAGGAAAACTCAGCTAAAGGTAGATAAGAGTCCCAACTACCTTCAAAATAAAGAATACAAGATCTAAAAATATCCTCCAAGATTTGTATAGTACATTCTGACTGCCCGTTTGTTTGCGGATGAAATGCAGTACTAAGATCTACTCGTGTACCCAATGCTTCTAGGAAGGATTTCCAAAAGCGTGAAGTGAATTGTGATCCTTTATCAGAGATGATGGATACTGGAACTCTGTGGAGTTGAACAATTTCATTCATAAGTATTTGTACATATTTCACTCCACCATATGTAGTCTTTACGGGGAGGAAGTATGCTGACTTTGTTAGTCGGTCTACAATTACCCATATAGAGTCATAACCTCTAAGGGTTCGTGGTAGCCCAATCACAAAATACATAGTAACTCTTTCCTATTTCCACTCTAGAATTTTGATCTGTTGTAGTAGTCTTGCAGGTCACTGATGCTCAACTTTAACCTGTTGACAAGCCAAACAACTAGAAACAAAGTTAGCAACATCTTTATTCATACCTTCCCCCCAGTAAAACTACCTTAGGTCATGATACATCTTAGTGGAACTAGGTTGTATGGTGTATCTAGAGTTGTGAGCTTCCTCAAGGATAATTCATCTCAACCCATCTACATCTGGTACACATAACCGATTACCTAGTCGCAAAACCTCATCACATTCAATAGTCATCTTTTTATTTTTACAAGTTAGGACCTCATCTCTATATTTTCATAATTTCCCATCCTTATTTGAGTGGCCTTTATGCGTTCTACTAATGAAGATTTTGCTTGCACACAAGCCAACAATGTATCTGAATTTTTCACTCAAAATCTGACACCTGTGGCCTTCAAGAGTATTCATCTCCTTCACTAACAATCTCTTTTCAGGAGCTATGTGTGCCAAACTGCCAATAGATTTTCTACTCAATGCATCCGCCACAACATTAGCTTTTCCAGATTATACAAAATAACACAATCATAATCCTTGAGTAGTTCCATCCACCGATGCTGATTTAGATCTCTCTGCTGGAAAATGCAATTCAAGCTCTTATGATCAGTATAAATCTCAAAAGTTATGCCATATAAGTAATACCTCCAAATCTTAAGAGAAAATACTACTATTGTAATGCCCCAGAAACCCTAAGATCAGACCCAGGAGTTGAAACAAAGAAAATAGGATTTTCTGCACCAGGTCACAGAACGAGTCGTCCTGTGACCCATGGGGTAGGTCAGGAGTCGTGGAGTGACTCGTGGGGAAGGGTCCGGACTTGGTTGAAAATTTGGGAAATTGAGTGACCACAGGGTGACCACGAGTTGTGGTCAACACCATGAGTCGTTATGTGAGTCGTGGTCAGGTTGACTAAAAGTTGGAAAATTCAGGAAGTGCAGTTAAGGGGTCGTCACCACGACTCATTTTGGACACTATGAGTCGTGGTGTCACCCATGGTGACCCCCAGGTGGTTTTTGGCAGTGGAGAATACGGTAGGTGACCACGAGTAGTGGTACCGATAACGAGTCGTTGAGTAGCCTATGGTGACCCCTTAAGAGGAATGTTGGTATAGTGGCCATCGGAGGAACCAACAACTTGTTGGATCATCCAACGAGTCGTGGTGACCCTCGTTTCCAGACTCAGTGTCTTCTAGTCCCAGCAAGTGGGTCTAACGAGAGGTCCCAATGAGTCATGGTCACAATCAACGACTTGTTGTGTGACCCGTTGGGTCCCTGTCTGACCAATTTTCATATTATAGTTTTAGGGTTATTTTTGTAATTTTCCACCTATTTAGTACCAAAACTACATCATTTAAGTTTAAATTAAGGGGATTTAGAGGGATTAAATGGTTCTTCTCCCTTAATCCCCAGCTAGACCTTTAGAAAGCAATTGTAAATTCAATCAAGAGCTCTCAGAGCAAGAACTAGGGTAGTCCACTTCTCCCTCAGATTCTGAAGGAATTTCTTTCAATTTCTTTATTAGGTATGTGGGAATTCAAGGATGGAATAGTTCTTTCCTTGTGTCCCTGAAAACCCTTGTCTAATTTCTTCTCTATCAGTTATAGCCTTATAGTTTCGAAATGTGAAAAGTTTTCAGATAGTTTTCTTTGTAGATTCAATGGGAATATATCTCATGATTTTAGATTTAGTATTTATTCCCTATTCCTAGAAATTGTGAAAGATTGCAGCTAGTAGTATAATCAGCCCTAGTCATAGCTCAGTAGAAATTAGAAACTTGTGGGTTGAACTAGTTTTTCTTGTAGCGTGGTTCTATCAATTTTGGGATGCACATGTATTTAATTTATGTTAAAAATCTCAGTCAGAATCATGTAAGTCTAGTCTCAGTCAGATTTTTAGCAACCTCAGTATTGTTTAGAAAAAAGAAATGTCAGTTGATTAGTTTGACAATAGTTAATCCTTGAGGTGTCCATGATACCTCGCAGTTATCAGTATTAGACTCAGTATCATATTTTAGTGGTTCTTTAGGCATTCATGACACTTTCAGATAAGTAGCTCTGACCAGCGTTAGGACCCCAGCTTCTGATTACAGTTTTTTCTTTAGACTATTACAACGCTTCCAGATAAGCAGCTCTGACTAGTCTTAGAACCCAGTTATAGAATCCGGTCCGATGAGACTCTCTGGGTGCTTCCAGACAAGTATTCCTGACTTAGTCTTGGGCCCCTATTTCGAGCTATCAACTTAACAACCAGTCTAGGACTATCCAGTGGGAGTAGAACTTCGCACCAAGCGGACCAGGGTTACAACGCACCTAGGTTCCAAGAACTACATTGCCATCATAGGAGATATTTTATTGGCCTCATAGTGCCAGACCTGTGATCACTCAGTTCATGCCTTTATACCCTAGCAAGTTGTATTTGGTCCTACCGATGAGGTGTTGTAATGCCCCAGAAACCCTAAGATCATACCCTAAAGTTGAAATAGAGAAAATACGATTTTTTTCACCAAGCTACAAAATGAGTCATCTTGTGACCCGTGGGGTAGGCCACGAGCGGGGAAGGGTTTGGAATTGGTTGAAAATTTGGGAAATTTAGTAACCTCGGGTGTGACCAGGAGTCATTATCTGAGTTGTGGTCAAGGGTTGACTGAAGGTTGGAAAAATTTAGGCAGTGCACTTAACGGGTCCTCACCACGAGTCGTGGTGTCTCCCATGGCGACCCTCAGGTGGTTTTTCGGCAGTGAGCACTATGGGATGTGACACAAGTCGTGGTCATCGGTAATGAGTCGTTAAGTAGCTCGTGGTGACCCCTAAAGAGGAATTTTGGTTCAATGGCAACGGGAGACTTCACGAGTCATTAAGTGTTCAGGAAACTCGTGAAGTCAGTCGTTCCCAGGTTGGGGAATCCGTAGAAATTTTCTAATGCACATAACGACTATGCACCACGAGTCGTCCTCGACCTCATATCTCATGGAGTGCTTCGTGGGGACTAGAACAATCCTTTTTCCTGCTAATTTCGTATGGAGTTTTACGTAATTTCCTGACCTTCCAGACTCTAAACTACGTTGTTTTGGGTTTTAGTCAGGGGTTTTTGTCACGACTCGGACATAGGCCCGGATTGTAACACAGGACAAGGAACCCCGAGAGGCCCAAAATATACACATGGCGTAAGAATACACCTCGCTTCATTCACATAAAGTGGAATACTGGACATAAGACATAGCGAAAACGTAAATGTAACATAGCATATCATAACACTCGGAAATACTAAACATATACATAAGCAAAGTACTACATACGGTCTGAAAGCCTCTATCATGTAAGATGGGTAGATGGGACAACATCCCCAACTAACCCGGCCAAACTGAAACAAAAGAACAACATAATGTCTAGTCATACGCTCCTCGAAATGTGAGGACTCACCAACAAGCTAATATCCAACTCTAGAAGGAACTAAGGATAAACATGAGCCTGAGAGTCGGGTCATGTATCATGAAATAATACAGCATAGAAAGTATATGGTTAGTATGTGGAATGTACCGAGTATGAAGGAGAAGTAAAACGGACATTTAAAATATGTAAAAGCTTGTTCGGCTGTCTGGATGACTACACGCAAGTGCACGTGGTCGAACAAGTAGTAAGTGGCTCAAGTAAGCCAAGTATCGATCCCACAGGGACTGACGGGGCCCGGACTACGGGGCAAAATCTACTCAGTGTCAATTTCTTACATTTACTCTAAAAATGGAGACAACAATGTGGAAAAGTTTTTATATTTTGTTATCTAATTTTTATACTACGGCTAAAATAAATATACAAGTGATGCGAACTATGAATGTGAGCATCTTTGAGGCTAAAACGAACATGTAAGAGGAAATAAATTATTGATATATTGGTTTATCTTTTCTCCCAGGTTGCTAGTGGAACTTATGCCTATGGATTAAAATATAGAAGTATTTAACCCAACTTAAGAAGCATGAACCTTCCTACATTTGTGTGATAAGAAGAAATTCATGTTCTAGCCATACAAAACCGATTCCACACTTGACTAATACGACTTTCGAGTACATTTCTATCACGAAGGTAAATCGATTCTCAATTTTCCCAAACAAAGAACAGATCATATCCTATTAATTCGCTTTCCAGTTTAGGTATACTCTCGAGTGAAATCGGACATTTTAGATATACATTAACGTTGGCCAAACTTTAATGCGGTAAGAACAAGAATTAATAGAATAACCATGAAAGAAAAGATGGAAAACGGATGATCAACAATTACATTTTAATACAATTGTTCCTAACCTCGGCGAAGTGAAATTAGCCACTCATTCACAGTTAAACATCGTTAAATGAGTGTAAATCCATACAAACAATTGAAAGAAAGGAGAAAGGGATAGAGAAAAAACCTAAAATTTCGTCCTACTCCAGCCTACTGTAGCCCGCGTTCTTGCTCCACCAAGTCGAATAATTAAAAATGAACCTAAGTGTTCTATTTATCTTGGTGAGAATTTTCCGAGGAATAACAAGCAACGTGTCACGGAGTGCATGGGTAGACCTTGCCTCAGTGACACGATGCAAACGCGGAGAGCTGCAGATTTGGCGAGTCCAGGTAATTGTCCCCTGACGTGGCACGACATCACGACACGAAGCTTGCCCGGCGTGCCACGGTGCTAACCGCACCTTCCTTTGGAATGTCCAAGATCCATGTAGTGGGTCCAACGTGCCCACGACACGATCGCGGGCCTCTCTGGGAAATCACTTTGCAGGTCTCGTCTCGGACGAGAATACATCGCGATGGCGGCGTGACCGTGGCTCCATCGCGGAGCCTCTTCCACTTCTTGCTTCCATGGCCAATTCCTTGCTTTCGCTCCGAGTCATCTCGATTCCTCCCAACATGCATCTTAGCTCCATAAAAGAAATGCATTTTCTTTTGCAAAGCAACGCTAATCATGTTAGTTAGTATAAATTCATACTTTCCTACAATTTACATGAGAATGTAAAAACATTGTTGGATAAACGGAAAAATGATGCATTTGAGTATCACTTGGGCATATAAATATGCCCCGGATCACTACCCCACACTTGAAATCTTGTTCATCTGAAACAGTAATGTTACACCTCATGCAATTGACACCCCATCATGGCTACTTTGGCTTCGACAATCCGAGCTACGGTTATCTGAGCTATTTACATAACAAATCATCAAAGAAAACATGCGTAGTATCATTATTACAATGACGTTTAACATACCAAGACCTCTAGACATCAAGAATCGACTCTCGATATCGGCAAACTCATGCATAGTGACAAGATATCCAGAGCCACAAGTCAGACATTCTTTATTGAGCATGTGCCCTCACATCACAAGAGAAATTTCCCCTCTTTTTCACTCACGTGACTCACGAGCTTGTTTCGTGGGGGCATGTACACACAATTTTACTCTCTCTCCCCGAAAAGAATTCACATACATCGTGTCATGAACCATAAGCTTCCCTCTAGTGTTTTACTCCAATAATATAGGGCGGCGTGATGTAAAGATCCATTAGGACTTAGTTGTAATGTAAAATTTCTGAAACTAGTATATACTAGGCTAACTTGATAATAGCAACTAGCATCCTTAAGCGCTTTTTCCAATACATCCACATCACATTACGGGCATAAGTTCTTCCTTCCTCCTCCAAATCTTGAAGACTTCTTCATTTCGTCCCTCCACTTCTTTCTTTAACACACGAGACTAAACAACAAAGATTAGTTATACTTTGTTTTCTTTAAATCACGGCAAGTGCCTTTGACTCTTTTTCTTTACTTTCATCACTTTGCTTTTCCTCTAACATTTTCTTTTCCTCATTTCACTCCTTTGCTTTGTGGGAAAATTATTTTTCTTGAGCGCTTAAGAGCTTCGGATTATATTCTGGACAATGAAACGAAAGGGTTAAGCTTGGTTTACACCTTTTCGACAAAAAAAAAATAGGTGAAGGCTCGATGGGCTAACTAGGATTTGACATTCAAGGTGGGTATGAAAAAGAAAAAAAACTTTAGGCTAAACAAAGAAATGCCTACATCCTTTCCTACACTACACTTCCTTCATTTCGTTTGGTACACACACCAAGCAAGTTTAGAACTTCACAATAGCATGGAATAACGAGACCTCGCTATACACTCATTGCACGCCAACTCAAGACATATTCACGGACTCTTTAATCGGCTCAATTACAAAGAATTCAAAATTAACGATCACAGATGAATTCTATGGCCTAAGTATCTCATGTATGTACAAAATTGCATGCTTTCATACGAATCACCTTTGCATTATAAACATCATGTACAACGCATAGCAAAGAATTTCGTAGCCATAGAGTAGCAACATCGTAGGATACAACCAAACAAACCAAAATTGAAAATAAAAAGCTACTCTACGGAAACTCATTTCCCTTAAGGCAGTCGTCATCCATTCATCAGAACAGTCACTATTTACGACTTCGGTTCAATGGGACTCTTCTAGGTAAAAACCAGAAAACAACGGCAGAAACCCAATGATAAAAATAATTAGCAATTTTTTAAAAATATCGATGATTTCGACAAAAACTATTTACACACACTAGCTAACGGCATTGTGACTACTTGATTCAACATGATATTTGTCTGACATACGGCAATCGCCCCAGAAGCACGGGTCGCTGATTTTCTCAAGCACGGCAACGAACATGCATATACATACAAATCAAGACAAGAAACCGACACCACCTAACTACTCCCGCTGCGCTTAAAAAAGCTGAGTACTGTCCCCGGTGTTCATACGATCAACAAAAACACAAAAGTGGGTGGTGAAACTCCACACGATCGATCAAAATATTCCACTTCTTCGTCGAGTCTTTGCCCCGCCTCGTCTCCCGTATACCGAATCTCCCAAAATCGTCCTCCTCAGGCTACGACGCCCGGATCCTCGCGATGTGTCTCACCATCGATGGGGACATCGTCATCATGGGCTCCACAAGGCGGGCCCATACGACATAGAGCCATGGAGTTTTTGCCGAAAGGGTAGTCTAGAGATCGAGTGCCACGACTCGTCCTCTGTCGTGACCTCCGCCTATGCAATTTGGGTATGTTTGCATCCCGAACATACGGGCCATGTATTGATCATCCGACATGTCCTCGGCTAGTGCATAGGCGGCAAGTGGTGGTGTCGGTGCCTTGGTCTTTGTGACGTCACGACACGCCTCTCCATGCGGGATATAGTCGGGGCCTCTTCCTCCACGTCAGGGCCCCTGGGAACGTGGTTAGAGCCCAGCCAAGCCGTGCACTTGATCTGAGCTCTCTTCGCATGGCGGATATGATCATAGCCCCAACATTGATCTCCGGCCCTTTCATCGGGGCATACACCGGTGCATACGCGATCCCAGTCACATCATCATGTGCACCCCGAGAAATCAAGCGAGCAGCTACTATCTTCTTCGGATCTGGCTTCCACATTCATACGTAGGCAGAGCTGATATGCGATGGTAGCCCCTCTCTCCTTATGCACGCTCCCGGCGTGCTGTGAGCAGGCTCCACACAATGTGCGTCGATATCGCATATGGTGGGTGATGTTATTTCTTAGATGCATGGGAATTTGTGTTTGCGCCCCGATATGGCATTCGGTGATGAGGCTCGGGGTGACAATGCGGCCCCTTATTTTGATAGTGTGGCTGGAGCGTCGGGTTTCCAATTTGCATAGAACTCTAGAATCAAGTGCGGTGCACTCCTTGGGCTCTTCAAACACATGAAACGCTGACCCGACAATGTAGTCAGGAGTGTACAATGGGGGAACTCTGTGCTAATGGCTCTAAGCGCAATATGCTCCTCGGGGAAGTACTTGCTCTCTTTGTGCTTTGTGTACCATGTCTTCCCTTCCTCTGTCACCCATCAGATTCAGAAGTATTAGCGCGTTAGCCGTGTGGAACAGCTAGTGCTGTAGAATCTTGTTGATCTTAGTCTTTTCTTCGAGCGCCGTGTAGATGCGCCCTGCTGTCTTACTGCTCGACATCGTTTCGTAAATAAATGAGGCATCCCAATGTCGATCCAAATTTATAATTAGCTTAAGCTAAAGGTTGGGTTAGGCTGAGCCACCAGCAGTCTTGACCACAATTACGCGGCGTTATGGCAAGAACATATTTATTTCTAATTTACGATAACAAAGAAAAGAAAACAAACAAAAACACAAACTAACATGCCTTGTGCATTCGGGAGAAATTGTGGTCTAAATTCATTTTGTACTACTCGGACTTAGTACAACTAACACAATATTACAATCGATCACAATTTTATACACAGCACTATGCAATGAAAAAGAAAAAGAAAAAAGCGACTAACTATTTTCTACACAAACCTATGCCATCCACCCAATTCCCTTGCATGCTCTGATTTCACTCCACAAAAATTGAGTGGTCTTTTTAACATGACCAACACATATTTTAACCAACTCATCTCACCCAGCATAGCAAACCAACAAAGTGCAATTTCAGCAAGCACATTTTCATTGATTGCAAGCTAGTGCAATTTGACAAAAAATTCGATCAAGCTTATGTCGTCGGTTCATGCAATCGGCGTTTACATTAGCATTCATCAACAATAACTTGAATGAATTTAAGCTCAATTACCACCTAGTAAGGTTTACTCATACCTCATGCCGAAATCAAATTCAACTAAAATTGAGATAGAAGAGATGAACATACATTTAGTCGAAAACGGAAGAAAACTTGATGAAATTTTGTACCTCAGTCAGTGACATTGAGAGGGAGAGGGGATTTTGGGAGGTTTGTCGCGGAGAGATGAAAAAGTGGAGAAAATGAGGGAAATCGGGGTTAAAAAGTGGGGGATTTCACGCGGGTTACCCAGTGACCCGGTGTGACCGCAACGAATAACAGCACCAGCGTGTCACGGAGATGCAGCGGAGCACCACCTCAAGTGACACGGAACCATCGCGTAGGTGTTTTAGAATTTGTAAAAATTCAGGTACTTATGACGATGTCACGGAGGAGGCGCGGAGTCCTCTCCGTGACACGGAGCCATCATGTGACGCGAGCTCAACTGTTTGCCACTTTTAATTTTTTTTTACCTCGTTTTCTATTTATATTTTTGTAATTTTTGCCCTCCGTTCAACACAAATTCCATCTCACAATACGAAATTAGTTGAAATTCAAGGTTTCAACGCACACAAAAAATATATTATTATTATTATTATTATTTTCAATGATTTTCCACATCGTTACATCCTGCACAAATGCGTTAAGCACCAGAATTTTAAAATTTTCCCAAGCCTCAACAACATTTTAACGAGGTGAGGAATACTCCACTGAGCCTTTAGGCCTGGCTAACGGCATCTTTTCTTAGACTTTGCACAGGTGGGTGTTCGACCCTTTTCTCTTCCATGCTTGTTAGAGCTTCCTCCTCCAAGGGTACTCGGACTTCCCTCCATACATTGCCTAACTTTCTACCGAAACAAACACAAGATGAAAAATAAATAAAAAATCAACACAAATGCGAGAAATTAAAATGGTACCCTTGGGTTGCCTCCCACGAAGCGCCTAAATTACACGTCGCAACACGACGTATCAAGTTTCCACCACTTTTTCCTCCACCTTGAGGATATGATCTCACCCCTAATTTCTTCTCCTAATTCCTCTTATGCTCCCGGGGGTGGTGAAAAATTGTAAGGACCAAGCGATATATGTCGCCTTTGGCCAGTGTGATGCTACGTAAGTGAAGTCATTTTCTATTGGAGTCAACGGAATTTCGGAATATGGGGCTTGGTCCTCCTCTAGACATTCCTCTATAAGCTTGAAGACTCTATTTCTATGTCGTCACCCAAACTCAATGTCGAAAAATGCTTAGAGTGGGGTCCAGCCTCGACTTTGGCGTGTGATTGGCCTCCTTTACTCGTATACACCTTCTCCACATCAGCGTGTTTGTCTCAGGTAGTGGCGAATGGGGTATACTACATATCTTCTTACGTACTTTGAACTTTCCATAAGTGTGAGCCACTTCAGGACTGATAGAGATTCCACAATTGTTGGGCTTCATGAAAGTGCCCTTTCTTCCTCTTGTAGTTCCTCTTGAATATAAGCCTACAAGCTGTCACACCATTACTCCATGGCTGGCTTCGGCAATCATCTCGGGTGATTTTAGCGCTCATCTTTTTAGAGCCTCGCATTCTCCTCTTCTTGAACTATTAATGTTGCCATTGCCTCCTTCATTGTGATTGCTCAGAGGAGTGGTCAAGCCATGTCTTATTTGAGCTTGGCATCCCAGTCCTCCCATTTTGACATCTTTTTGTGTCGAGTCAAAAACAACGGAAGGATCTTAGTAGGGGCTCGGGGGAGGAGTATGCATTCGGACAGCCATTCAATAGCCATCTTGACACATATGTTGCACATGTTGGAGTGTTGCCACAAGTGGTGTCTCACTTAATTCGAGACAAGATTCGCCAAAATATGAGTATCGCCATTCAAACCATTTATGTTCCATGATGTCATACCAAAGAAGCGTATCAAAAAAAAAATCAAAAAGAATTAAAACCAACACTAAGACCAAGTTGTAAACACTTATACGGAATTTCTAAACTAACACTAAAGAAAAATTTTACAATTACAGTCAGAAACAACGACGCAAAAGCTTGTTTAGGTACATGCGGATGACTACACATAAATTTTGCGTGGTTGAACAAGTAAGTAGTAATGCAGTAAGCCAAGTATCAATCCCACGAGTTGGACTACGAGGAGCAAAATCTCAAGTGTCAATTTACATTACTCTAAAAATGCGAGACAACAATGTGAAGAAAGTTTTATATTTTGTTATCTAATTTTATACTGAGGCTAAAATAAATATACAAGTAGTCAGACTATGAATGTGAGCATCTTTGAGGCTAACGAACAGCAAGAAATTGTTGTGATATACACTAGTTTATCTTTTCTCCAGTTGCTAGTAGGAACTTATGCCTATGGATTAAAACTCACGTATTTAACTGACTTAAGAAGCATGAACCTTCCCACTTTTGTTTTACGCTGATAAGAAGATTATGTTCTAGCCATACAAGCGGATTCCACACTTGACTAATACGACTTTCGGTATATTTCTATCACAGAAGGTAAGTGATTCTCAATTTTTCCCAAACTAAGAAAAGATCATATCCTATTAATTCACAACTTTCTAGTTTAGGTATGTCTCAGTGAAATAGGACTTTTTAGATATACATTAACGTTTGCCAAACATTAATGCGGTAGAGCAAATTAATAGAACAACCATGAAATAAAAGATGGAAAAACCGGATGATCAACAATTATATCTCAATACAAGTGTTCTTAACCTCAGCAACAAGTGAAATTAGCCACTCATTTGTGGATTAAACATCGTTAAATGAGTGTAAATCATACAAACAATTGAAAGAGAAAGGAGAAAGGGATAGAGAAAACCTAAGAATTTCGTCCTCTCGACTACTGCATAACTACGTTCTTGCTCACCAATTCGGAATAATTAAAAATGAACCTAAATTGTTCTATTTATCTTTTGGTGAGAATTTTCCCAGGAATAACAAGCAACGTGTCACGGAGTGCATTGCGAACCTTTGCCTGTGACACGATTTTCTGCTGTGAGCTCTGGAATTTAGTCGTCCAATTACGTGTCCCCAACGTGGCACGGCATGCAACGCAGGCACCTGGCACCACAGTGCAAGCTATTTTCTCCTTCGGAATGTCAAGATCCATGTAATTAGGTCAACGTGCACACGACACGTCTCATGGTCTCTGGAAATCACTTATTTATTAAATCTCGGACAGAATGCATCCCATGATGGCGTGACACGGCTCATCGCGGAGCCTCTTTACTTCTTGCTTCCATTGGCCGTCCTTTCGCTCAAGGTCATCTCAGATTCCTCCCCCTTGTCATCTCCCAGCTCCCGTAAAAATACGTTTTCTGAAAAACAACGCTAATCATGTTAGTTAGTATAAATTCACACTTTCCTACAATTTACATGAGAATGTACAAACATTGTTGGAAAAACAAGGCAAAAATGATGCATTTGAAGGTATCCTTTCAGAATATAAATATGCCCCCGGATCAAAACTCATAAAACATCATAAGAGTATGACACCATGCGCATATCGTAAATATCATAACATAACATATCATAAGGCTCAAGGTTTTCCAAGCTTTCGTAATACAATCTTAACCATAATCATGAAAGAAAAGCCATATTAAACATTACTTGAGTCAATATATGTAATCATAAACATGCATAAATCATGAGGAACAGTGGGAGATTCTCTTAGCGGCATTTGCCCCATATGAGCACACACGAAGCCCGACTTGCTTAACCTAGATGGGAGGGTCTCAGTACCTTGCCAAGGGTAGGACCATGTAAGTGTGATATCACCATGAAAAAATACCAATTAGGCTTTGGGAAAAGTCACAAAGGAGGTCCCAACATACCTACGGTGGCACATAGTTATGGTCCAGGGCGAATAGGCCCCCGAGCCTACTCGATGTTCGATACTACTCCCAAGATATATATAGTGCTCATAGTATAATATGCATGAGTTTATAGGCTAGTTAAATCATGATAATCATAAAAATTCTCATAAATACATGAACTAGCCATGAAACAAGGCAGTAAGTTGGCCTAAAACATAATTCTTGAATCATAGGTTTCATGCATACTTATAAGTCATACATATAACTTGTAAATCATCAAATCGTGATGGGTAATTGAATTAATCCACATTTCAATTCATAAATCATGTCGGGCTTGTAAATATCAAAAATTTAAGTGAAAATCATAAATCAATTCATTTAGATCTTACAGAATTAGGCTTAATTTAGTAGAAATCGGAATCAATAGTTTGATAATCGAAATAGTTGTAAAATAAAGTCAAAATGCATAAAATATAATTTAAATCACAATTTTAAACAACCCATTTGCAAATCATTAGATTATCATAAACATTAAAACTTGATAGATTTTTATAGATCTCCGTAAATTGCTAGAGAATGGGCATGGGTGTGAACGAGCACCCATTCGTAACCTTACATACCCTAATGGGCCCGAATCTTACTTTTCCTTGAATGCCCAAAAGAAGTTTGAAAGAAATTGAAGATTCCTAGCTTGATCACCCTCTAAAATCTCTTCTACTTTGCATGAATTGATGGAAAATGAGTAATCTGAACTTAATCCCCTTAAAAATGCCATTATTCATACCCCCAAAATGTCTTAGTTTAGGCTTTAGGAATTGCAGAAAAGGCTCTTACTAATTTCGCGATAGATAGCATCGGGGTCACAACCGGACGACATGACGACTCACTTCTTGGAGGCATGACTCGTCACTCTTGCTCGTCAAGTACACTATATCATTTATCCTCCTAGGCTAAATGAGGGTCACTTTATGACCGTCGTGGGTGACCATGACTCGCGGTCACCGGTCGTTGATACACTACCAATTTTCCTTTCTCCGCTTTTCTCCCTTGTACATTTGGCGAGCGACTCGTAGGTCGACCACGAGGCCATGGTCCTTTGTGGGGTCTCAACCCTTCCAAGACTCCTCTGAAAAACTCGAGGCCTTCCCGAGTCACTGACGGCTTGTGGGATGTCCACAGTCGTGAGATGACTACGTCCACGATCTGCAAATAACAATTTCTATTTTCAGTTTCAACTCTAGGGTCGATCTTTGAGCTTCGGAGTATAACAATATCTTCCCTTGAGAACATTCGTCCTTAAATGTTGAAACATGCAAAAACCGAGAGATATGCAATTTCATAATCAAATGAAGTCATTTAAATCAAAAGTAGCCAGAATGACTACCTCGATTCAAAATGCAGTTTTGAATTAATTCAAGCATCACATACATTCACCATAACATAAAATAAACTTGCGCACGTATTTGAACTTGGAACTAAATAGAGTATTAGGGAAAGAGCTGATGCTAGCGAGCGGGCGGTAGGGATAGGTGGGGGTATCTAGCCATCACCATCTTCTTCGGCTTCCCACATGGCTCCTCCCGACATGTTGATTTCTCCATAAAACTTTCTTGAAGCTACTTCCTTATTCCTCTGCCTTGAGCCTGACAATCCAATATTTCAACTAGCTTCTTTATAGCTAAGGCTATCCTTTATAACAATGATGTCCACCGGGACTACTACAGCGGATCTCCCAAAATTTCTTCAAAAGAGCGATGTGTGAAACACAGGATGCACGGAAGACAACTGCGGGTAAGTCCAGGCTCTGGAAGCTCACATGCAGGCTCTTCTCATGTCCAGGTAAGGACCCCGGCCTGCTGAGGGTGAGTTTTCCTTTTTCCCCAAACCGCATAACTCCATTGGAGATACCTTGATGTACCCAATCATCCACCTCGAACTCCAATTCTCTCACTCCTGTGTATCGGCATATGTTTCAGTGTCTTAGCGATTTATTTGTCCCTTGGCCCGGATCTTCACCGTAGCCTCATAAACTAAATCCTAGCCTATCATATTTAGCCCATGACCTCAAACCATCCAATGGGCAATCTACATCTCACATGGCATAGAGCATCGAATGTTGCCATGCGAATGCTAAGTGATAAACATTGTATAAGCAAACTCAATTAGTGGAAAGTGATCATACCCAACTACCTTTGAAGTCCATGCATTCTCTCAATAGTGAGGGTTGGACATCCATTAGCTTGACCATGGGTGCGGATGGCTCAAATGTCACTTCAAACAGCACAGTCCTAAGCCACTTTCTAGAAAGACCACCAAAAGCGGGAGTAAACGAGTACCTCAATCCAAAATAATGGACAAGGGCACTCCATGTAGCCTAACCAACTCTCGAGATGTCTGATTGGCATAATCATGCTAAGTCGTGGTTTTCACCCCATGGGAAATTTGCAGCCTTGGTGTTGTCTGCCCAAATGAAGTCATATTATCGATGAGTGCGAGGAAGGCACAATGATGAAATCCATACTAACTTCTTCCCACTTCCAAGTAGGAATGTTGATATCCTAAAGTACTCCTCCCGGTATTTGATGTTCTACTTTTACTTGCTTGTGATTCGGGCATCGCTATGAATTCTACGGTATTCATAAATCATGATAGATCTTGGTGGCACCTAGATGGATAGAATACAGATCATGGGCCTCATGCATTATTCGGCTCTTCAAATTGTCAACATGGAACACATAGGCGACCACAGTGCAGAAGCACACCATCTCCTCCTTGGGAGAAGACCTCCACCTTCGACTTGAGCCGTTTCTTTTCGGTTTATCAAAATTGGATCCTCATCTTGTCTAGGTTTTACATTAGTTACCAAGGCAGGTCCCGATCCGTTACGGACAACAACACATATCTGGGCCAGTCGACCAACCAAACTCCCAACCTTGCGAATCGATGGACATCTTTCCTGACTCCTTCTTAAAGCTCATCCAAATGGGAAACACTCTCTATAGAGAGCCTACTAAGTCTTTCCATGACATTAGCCTTACCGGATGGTAAAACACTCATATCATAGTCTTTGAGTAGCTCTAACCACCTCCTTTGTCATAGATTGAGGTATTTCTATGTGAACACTTATTGTAGCTCTTGTGATCCAGTAAACATCCACATGGGGCAGTATAAGTAATGTCTCCATATCTTCAATGCGAATACCACGGCACTTGACTCTAGATGATGGGTTAGGTAATTCTTCGCATGGATCTTTAGCGTCTAGAGGCATATGTTATGACCTTCCTGTTTCATCAATGCACACTCGAGTACGATTCTCGAGCATCATGATACACCACAAAACCATTTGTCTGATGGGTGGAGTCAAAATCGGTCTTTGAAGTGAGAGTCGAGTCTTCAATTCTTAGACTCTTCCATGCTTGAGCCATTGGAGACTTCACCTTCTTTTGAGTCAACTTGGTCAATGATGTTGCAATTGATGAAAAGCCTCAGATCTGGGTAGTAGCCTTCAAGGCCTAGAAACTCTTAATATACGGGATTCACGGTCACAGGCCTTCTTCACCGCCTCGATTTTTGAGAATGCCTTTTATGCCCTCCCTTGACACTGTGGCCCATAAATGCTGCAGTTCAACCAAAACTCACACTTGTTGGGCTTTTGCATACAATTGACGATCCTTGAGAGTATGTAGTATTACTTTCAAATGAGCGACATGCTCTGCCAGCTCTGAGTATATAAAAGGATGTCATCGATAATTTAATCACGAACATGTCAGTCGGCTTAAACACCTGTTCATGGTCCATAAAAGCTGCGGGGAGCATTTGTCATTCCAAAGGACACGACTACAAACTCATAATGTCCATACGGCGTCCTGAAGGCTATCTTCGAGATATCACACTCCAGAACTTGAAATTGTGATACACAGGAATGCGAGATATTCTTTGAGAAGAACCTAGCATGAAGGCCCAGTCGAAACAAATCATCGATCTGAGTGAGATACTGTTCTTGGCGGTGAATTTTTTCAATTGTCGGATATTCAATGCCCACATCCAAGCGAACCATCCTTCTTTCGAACAAATGCTCTTGGTGCACCATTTATGGAGTTAACCGTTCGATAAAGCCGCTTTATCAATAGGTCCTTTGACTAATCCTTCAACTGCTTCAAGATCGGTGGAGCCATGCGCAGGAGGGATAGATATAGGTTGTGTATCGGGTAGAAGATCAATGCGAAAATCAATCTCAGCTCGGGAGGAACACACAGAGAAAATCATCGGTTAAGTTCTGGATACTCAGCACCAGAAATTGATTGGATAGTTGAGATCTCGGACTCCAGCATACTTAACCACGACTAGATGGTATATGCAACCTGATAAATGTATTAGTGACTTAAGATATGAAATAAATGGTATTTATAGATGTAGTAGAACTATCTTTCCACTCTAAAATTGATTGAAACAGAAAAAAAGCGAAATTTCCACACGATGGGTTTACCATTCGGCATAAAAATACATACAACCAATCCATACCAAGAATAATATCGTCGATTCATGGCTAACTCTACAAGGTCATGGAGGTGACTTTTGCAATATAGTGATCGGGCATCCCTCTATACACCCACCTAGCTACAAGCTTGAATCACGGAATGGGAGTAGAAATGAAATCATTGACGAGTCTCGAGACTAACTCCAAGCGCCTCAACATTATAAAGTGCAAAATTGGTAGCTCCAGATCTAACAAAGAATAGGCATCAATATGAAAACACGCAACATACCGGTAGGCCATCAGGGGGCCTCCACGCTCACGGCGGGGAGTGCTAAAAGAATAAAATGTGGTGCGTCTTTGGCCTTAAATTTAGTAGTCGAGGAACCTGGCAGAGGGACCGTGCTCTTTGGAGCGGCATAATTAGCTATTGGTATACGGGCTCTCTTGACCCTGATGCGGGCCCGAAGGGCAGTCCATGAGTGTAATGCGGGTTTGCCACACGAAACAGCATCCAAGGCGGTCAGGCACCTATGAGGTGAATCTTCTGCTTTTACACCTGTGGGAAGCTGCGTTCTGGATCTGCCCTAACTCTAGATCTAAAGCCACTGCTCCTCGATCCCATATGAGTTGGAAATTTACCAAATCGTTAGGCTGCGATCATCGGTTTTTGCCTAGTTTTCAAGTGTTTCTGTAGTTTATGCCCTTTCTCACGAAATTCTTTATAGATACCTCATATGAGTAAAGCATGAAATCGAGGTAAAACACATGGAATTTGATAAGAAATTGGATGAGTTAGCCTATGAGGGAGAGGAACCAAAGATAAGGGAAGATTTGAGCTCAGCAGTGCACGGACGTGCTTTGGATCGAGCTAGCGCGGATCTAAAAGGGCAAAATACAGGAGAAATGTCATTCTTGCCCATAGGCTAAACAAGCGGCCGCTACGGAATGGCACCGGCTAAAAGCCACTTGGACCACCGGTTCCCCTTACCACGCCCTTGTTTCAACTGGCTAAAGTTTGATGCTCCACAGTTTAAGAAGCGGAAAATGTCGGTTCCTGCGACGGAGCGTGTGAAGGGGTAAAAAAGAGATTCAGGTCTTAAAAGGATCTAGAAGCTCCAAGGACTTTTTGGAAAAATTGTACACAAACAATTTCAAAGAAATAACCTCCATTGTACACCAACTAAAAGGAGAACATTCAACCAACAATTCATTCATAAATTTCATCTTCCTTCATAGAATTTTTAGATTCTTACACATAATTTTGTAGAGTTAGGTAGTACTTTTCTCTTGTTTTCTTTAACCCATTTTGAAATTCCATTATTGTAAGAGCTTGTAGGCGGTTGTAGAAGCTAATGCAATGAATGTGAGGGGAATTCTCTTAGTATCTTCTCTCTGTCTTTAAATATGCTTTACTAATTAGCTAGTTAGAAGTATATTCATGGTGGGTTTTTTAATTTGATTGGGTTTTGATAAATTTCTCTTAGATTCTTCTTGATTATAGGTGGGTGTTGCTTTAAATTCATATTCACATTGTTCAATTAGTGTAAATCTATTAGATTCACGTACAATCTGTGTGAAGATCCATTGATTATGATATGGGTCTCTATACTTGCTTGATTGTTGCTCGGGAAGAATGATTAGTGCGAAAGGAATCTAGTAAGTAGATGGATGAGATTGTAAAGGTAGCTAGAAATAGCTGAAATTACTTCCTCCTTCCTAATTGGCAGCTAATAGCTAGGAATAGTGAAGTTTCTAATCAAAATCAATTCGGGTTGAGCTAAATCATAACTAGAGGTTTGAATAAATTCTCAGCTGGGGTAATTCGATAATTTGAAGCTAAGGCTACCTACTTCACGAGATTATTTATACTTGAATCTAAGGCATTGAAGAAATTCCCGATTTAATTGTTATCTCACCCATAGAATGTCCCTTGCCTCTCACTTGTGATTACTTTAGTGGAATTCCCCCAATTAGTTTTGCAGATTAGTTAGTTAATTATCCCTTTTTATTTCTTCCCCAATTTTACTTTTCAAATGTTGAACAATTATGCATTCTAGTTTGAGTTAGTTTATAACTTTTGATTTATCGACTTAATTCTACACATTGGGATTCGACCCCGACATCGTCGGGAATATTTGTTTGGCTTGTGATCATTTACTCTCTTTCATAAAGAGGAGTGTATTTTGGACATTAGAAAAATGAGCCATTATGGGAGGTGAGTTGTGATAAATATTAGTTATTTATTATTTCGAACTAGTTTTGCATTTTTGTTTTGTTTTGTTTTGCTTTTTATTTTGCTTTCATTTTTGTTTGCTTGTAGTTGAATGATGGCATCATGGAATGAAATGAGGTTTGTTGGTGTCAGCCTTATTATGATGACCCATGTCCCTATTGTGGAGGACCACACTATTGGCGAAGGCAAATATGCCTAAGAGGATATGAGTGCACCTTCTCCCCTTCCTACAGTGGTATAGATGCACATTATACTGATAGTCATGAGAGACATTGGAATGGATGACCAAATGGGTTCACTTCCCTCTATAATAGTTATGATAGGAGTTGTGCTCCTAAAGGTTGAAAAAATGAAGCCATGGCCAGTAAGGGAAGGAGAAGAACATGTGGATGCATAAAAGCCATGCTCCAAGCCTTTGTGGAGTGGGAGTCTAATGCGGAAAAGAATACCAACTCCTCTATGCCCATGGAATTATCAACTCCGCAAGAAGAAGATGTAATCTCTAAAGAGAAGCGGAGGATACATTGAGGAGCATAGTAAGAAGAAGTGAACAATGGGGCATAGCTCAGCTTGACTCATGAGGAAGCTCAAATGTTGATTAGTAGGAGTCAGGTGAACTTTGGAAGAAGTCATAGAGGTGCATAACCAACCAACATTTAAGAAAATGAAAGATGTCAAGGTTGAAGAAGTGGCACTAGAGTCTCAAATGATATCCAACAATTCATGCTCCAAGGACTCTGGTGCGCTTGAAGGAGGATGTCAAGCAAGAAGCATGCTTGAAAGGGAACTGACTTAGATCGCCCTCTTATTATTTTTCAACACTGAACTTTGTTGCCAAAATGGAGACTAAGGAGACCAAGTCAATGGAGGAAGTTGAGGAGGAAGATCAAGATGGCTTCACCTTAGGGTATACCATGCCAGCAAGGCCAAGCACATCCCTCTTTCGAGGCCAAGTCACCTGAAGATGAAACATCTGTTGCTCACGTCATCGATTCTTACGGCCACCACCCCTAAAGTGGAGTGAAAGAATGGACAAGAAATTAGGGGTGCGATTCAAATGCTCAATGTGGAGAGAGAAGTGGTGAAGTTGAAGTCATCGAGCCATGACGTTAACCAGGCGCTTCTTGGGAAACAACAAACGCTTTTACATTTTGTTTTTATTTCACTTTATTTTGTTTTACTTAACATTTATGTTGTCTTTGTTTGGGCAAAGTGCTTAATAGATATGGAATGTGATGAAGTGAGAGAAGCCAAGGTCAAAGTGAGCAGCAGAGCGCTAAGCCGGTGAAGCGCAAGTTGAATGCGCAAACGGATGTCAAACGAGAATACCTGGAAGAAAAATTGGTTAAGTAGTGGCACATCGGCGTTAGACTGGCGAACCGCCGGTTCAAAGGAGCGAAATGCCAGTGGAATGCCGGTTTTGAGCAGAAGGCCCATGGAGTTCTTTTACCTATTCCTTCCTTACTTTGTTTTACCATGCGCATCGGGACGATTCTTTATTTGTGTTGGGGTGAACTACGAGTAACCCGCTCGTTAAGTGATACACGATATGGCCCTATAATGATTAAGGTGACATCATTCTTAAGGATAAATTTTCATTACATGCGAGTTTGTATCTCCTTTTTAGATAGTGGTCTTTGAATAAACTCCAAGGTTTTCTTTATACTACAGTTCTTTCCCAAGAAGCGATTTCTTTGTCTCTTCTTTTGTTGTCGAGCTGAGTTGGCACTTCAGATGATAGATTGAGAGGTGACTTTCTTAAGGAAAAATGTGAAGTCTAGAGTCTTGTGAGTCTTTTGTGCACTTGTTTGATGAGGTACCACCAACAATTAACTTGCTTGACATTATGTGAGCTTTTGAAAAAAGATGGGCATTTAAATGTGAAATGAGCACGCTCTTATCATGAATTATATTCTTTCTTGGCTTGTTGATTTGTAACTAGCTCGTTAAAAGTCATCCTCTTAATGTGAAAAAGAAAATGTGTGAAATCCTTGGATTGTAATTCCTTGTGTGGTGAGGTTTTTGGCATAATTCTTGTGTATACATGATTATCTAGAACTTTCCCTAAGTGTGACTCAAGGCGAAAGATAGATGTGGGCTGCACTTAGAAATGATCTTAGGCCATCTTTGTTAGTCACTTCACCCAAATAAAGGGTACATGCTTAAAATTACTTTCAAAAAGAGGTATGATTAAGGCTGGCCCGGGTAGCGAACCCAAGGCAAGCTTTGAATGTGAATTATCAATGACTTGAGATGCTATTTTAACTTTCTTTGAGGAAGCTATGCCCCTTTTTTAATGAAATGAATGCATGCAAGATATGTTTAATTATTGTGGTTACCTATTTAAGCTTGTGCAACATGGTTTGAGTCTTCTCTTTTTCTTGAATTTGTGTATAATGTTTGGATTGTCGTGCGGATTGATGATTTCGTGTACAATACCACGGTGCCTAAGCCCTTGTGTGTTCCTTGTGCAGAATGTCTTGATTGGCCCTTGATGAAAAAACTCATATATATATATATAACATGTTGTTCATTTGCTCAATTGTAAAGAATTGCATTACTTGAAGACAAGCAATGGTTGGTTGGGGTTTGATGAGTTGGAAATTTACCAACTCATTAGGCTCTAATCATGAGTTTTCCTAGTTTTGAGTTATTTATGTGGATTTTATGCCATTTCTCTTGAATTCTTTGTAGATACCTCATGTGAGTAAAGAAGAATGGAGATCGAGCCAAACACATGAAATTTGAGAAGAAATTTGATGATTTAGCATATGAGCGAGAGGAACCAAAGATAAGGGAAGATTTGAGCTCAAAGGAGTGCGAAGCACGTGCTGAATCGACTAAATGCGGATGCGAAGGGAAAGCTGCGGGCGAAATGCAGAAGCTCTTGCCCCGGTCGGCTAAACAACGGGCCCTTCACCCCGGAAATGTACATGGAAAAAAACCCAGCCCCGAGCGCCAGGTACCCCCTTCCGAGGACACCATTTTCAATTGGATAAAGTTTGGTGCTCCGCGGATTACCTTAGAAGCAAAAACATCGGTTCCTCCTTGGAAAGGCTGTCTAATGAAGGGTAAAAGGTTTCTAAAAGGGTCTCAGGATCTACCAGAAGCTCGAAGGACATTTGGGGAGCGTTGTACATAAGAGAGTACGGATAAATAACCTCCGTTCACCAGCTAAAGGGAGAACCATTCAACCAACAATTCATTCATCTAATTTTCATCTTCTTCATAGAATTTTAGGACATTCTTTCTCCCATAGTTTTGTAGAGTTAGATAGTACTTTTCTCCTTCTTTTCCTTTAACCCATTTTGGGAGAATTCCTACCATTGTTGTAGAGCTTGTGAAGCAAATTTGTGAAAGCTAATGCAATAAATGTGAGGAGAATCCTCTTTATTATCTTCTCTCTATCTTTAAATATTCTTTACTAATTTGCTAGTTAGAAGTATATTCATGGTGTCTTTGTTTATTTGATTGGGTTTTGATAAATTAATCTTGGATTCTTATTGAATTAGAGGTGGGTGTTGATAGATTCATTTTCCTATTGTTCAATTAAGTGTAAATCTATTAGATTCTCTACAATCTATTAATGAAGATCCATTGATTATGATATAGGTCTATCTATACTTGCTTGATTATTGCTCGGGAGAGAATGATTAATATTGGAAGAAGATCTAGTAATTATTGTATGGATAGGAGATTGTAAATTAAGCTATAAATAGCTTAAATTACATCCCTCCTAATTGGCATCTAATAGCTAAAAATAGTGAAGTTGCTAATCCAAATCAATTCGGGTTGAGCTAAATCTAGCTAGGGGCGGTCAATGGTGTGGTGAGGCTACCTACATCCTGAGATTATTAACACTTGAGTCTAAGACATTGAAGAAATTCCCAATTAAATTGTGATCTCACCCATAAGAATGTCCCCTAGTCTCTCACTTGTGATTACTTCAATTGGAATTCCCCTTATGAAGGGGCGTACTTACACACTTTATAGACATATTTTTGCCTGTACTTTACTATATTTTGAGAATAATTTATGTGTGTTTGTATATGTTTATGTTATATAATTGTAAAATAAACTAACCGTGTGATTAGATGTTTCGGGGCTAAAATTAATGGGTTTGGATGTGATTGACATGTTTGGAATGAAGTTGAAGAAGAAAGTTGAATTAATAAATATTTAAAGGGAAAAAATAGTGCATTGCCTGCATGGCAGGACCAACGGCGTGGTAGCCGTGACAGCACAACCAGCCGCGAAACGGCTTACCGGTGAAGCGCAGGAAGCCTGAGGTGCAGTGAATCCCTACGCGACAGCGGTGTCATGCGGCCTCAGCTGCTGCATTGGTAGAGCGCGAGGCACTTCCTTCTCGAGCGTTGTGGCGGCAAAAAGTGGCTTTCCTACTTCAACTAGGAAAGGAAATTCTAATCCCAAGTCAAATTCATCAGGGAACAAGAAAACATAAATCTACTACTATAAATCCCCTTTATTTTCATGTAATAAGAAAGTCTTCAAGAGTTTGAAGTTTTACAACAAGTTTTTAGAGTAAATTTTAAGACGTGTTAGAAGACATATTTGAGATACGATTGTAATGTTGTTCTTCAGAATTTTGCATTGTCAGAGTGAGTTCTTCCTATCATCGTTGTAAGTGTTATTTTTATTTTATGTATAAATTCTATTAATTTACTTATAAAAATAATAGGCTAAAACAACCACAACAAGAGTTGTGGGAACCATGACAAATTAACACACATAGGTAATACTTGTGATTCTGTGATGAGTTTATGCATGTGTTGTTTCTTCTTTCGTTTAATTGATTTTTAACGGTTGAAACGTTAGAACTTGCCTTATTCTTACTTATCGGACAAAGGAGGTAGTGAATGGGAAAAGGGATTACCAACGGAGATTTGAGGCTATCAACCCTCATCTAATAGATTGACCTTGTCTGGGAATAGCTGTCCAGGTATCAAGGGTAAAGGGTTAGTAAAGCATATACCCTTGGACGGATAAGTTGGTGGTGATAATTATCTAAATAGGGGACCAACCATTTGGAATTGAAATTAACTGCGATATTGCATCTTGAGGACTAGAATAGATCACTACTATAAAATGCCTTGTGGTTATGAAGTCATAGGGAGCACTTACCTAGTTAGTTAAGTAAATTTGGAATCAACCTTCACAATTTCTCAACATTGTTATTTATTACTTTTACAAATTCCCCCCTCTTTGGAAATAATTACTAAAAAGCTTAAGCACTAGCATTACGCTATATCTTAGTATTCTGCAATGGGATCGGCCTCAGCCTCTAGTTGGGTTCTTTATTGACAACGTCCGCTTCATACTTCGTAAGGAGGTGTGGTTTGAGCATTATCAAAAAGTGACATCATTGTCGAGGAATACCATTTAGGATTAGATTAATTGCTTGTGTTTAACTTTTAACGTTATTTCCTCATTTTTCATTGTTCTTTTTTTTTGACGTGTCACAAGGCGGTGTTGTGAAGCAGGCGGCCAAGATGTGACCACGGTCTCCCGACAAATTTCTTGATGATCGAGTAATTAAGATACTTGTGCGTGCCCAGCGACATTAAATCGGGCGCTACTTAGGAGGCAACCCAAGATAAATTTTTCATTTTGATGTGTTTGTTCAAGTGTGCAGGTGATAGGTCATGATTTTCGGCCAAAATTTGAGCTAAAATAGTGAAAACAGGGGAGCAAAACGAGTCAAGCGGGTGCCTTTGGGCATCGCTCGGGACATGCAGCACGGAGCTTGGCGGGGCGCGGGGCGCGGAGTGCTGCGATGCACAGGCGCGCGCCCGACGATAGGGGAAGGTGATCAGGAGCGCGGCCTTGAGAATTACAGCGCATCAGGGCATACGATGCACTGCATTTGTTAGCGCTTCTAGGGCCTCGCGCGAAGTGTTGACGCGTTCGGCGCCGCGGGGCGGAGTGTCAGTAGAGATTTTAAGGGGAAAAATTGGAATTTCCGGCCTCGGAGCATTTAAAGGCCTAGACTTTAATTTTTTAGGACCGTTCTTGTGAAGCAGCGCCACACCACTAATAATCTTCAAGAAACTCTCTAAAATATTCCTTTCATCAAAATCCTCCAAAGTTTTTCACAAATCACAAACTATATCATTTTTCTGTAAGCCCCACAAATGGCACCAAAAGTAAGCAAAGGGAAAGGAGTGGCTTCTTCAATCCATGGGTCAAAAAGAGCAAGGAGACATAGTGAAGAGGAGCATGAAGATGTGAATATGGCACCTCCACCATTGAGGTGATATGGTCTCCGGTCACGGAGAAGAAGGTAAAAAATGGTTCAAGGAACATAAGAAATCTAAATACTCTCATGATATGTTCATTGATAGAAATTCCTTGTCACTAGTTTTCCCTCACATATGGTAGATAGAATATTCACCCTTGGTCTTGGTTTATGTTTAGCAGGAATAAGTGATTGTAGCAGATATGGTGAGAGAATTCCTTGAAAATTGGATGCCAAAAGAGAAAAGGTTAAACCAAGTTAAAATAAGGGTCAAATTATTGAGTTGCACCCAAAGCTTTGAATAGACTACTTAGGACACCTAATTTTGATCCACTGACCTTTTGTTGACTTAGTGAAGAAACCTCCATATAGAAATATTAGATATACAACATTGGCCATAACTACATTTCCACCGGTGGACACGCCACCAAAAATATGGGTATCATGTTTCGCTTCCATATGCTCACTTAAGTAAGTATGAGTTTGGTTAAAAATATTGTGTGCTTGTTTGGTGCCGAAAAACATGTAACCCATGTGACTAGAAGAAAAGAGTATGTCTTATATGCGTATTAGGATCCAAATTAATGTAGGGTGCTCACTAAAAGGTGTTGAAAAGAGCAAGGGTTAAAGAGGCAAAACTTTAGATTTGGGGGCCTCTTGGCCGATTTTTACGGGCATGACATTGAGGAGGAGAGGCCGAGACTATAGACACTGTATGATCCAAGGGAGTTTGATATGGCAAAAACAAAGGAACCCAAGGGTATAAGCGATTAGGTCCTTACTTTCAATGAGTGTAATGCAATTGACAATATGTTAATTACTTATATGGTAGGCAAATGCTCCAGTGAGGATGAATGGTGTGACGGACTTCTGATAACCCAACATAGTCTGCCCTGCAAGTGAGCACTCGCAGGCTGGCTTGCGAGTTGGGCACGGATACGAGGAGCCTCTTGATGATGTTGTTGCGGGACGAGATGGAAAGAGTAGACTCCGGGCATAGAGTCTAGTGATGATGATAAGGAAGGAGGCGGCACTTGCCGCGGACGATGAAGAGTAAGAGGCCCGGGGTTCTTCTTTCCTCTATTACTTTATACTTATGTGTTTTAACATTGGGGACAGTGTAACCAAGTAAGTGTGGGGTGGGAGAAGTGAACTTCATATTACCATGCATTCATTAATTGCTAAATTTGCACATGGTAGGCCTAGTTTTTTTTAGGATTTTATAATCTATCTTGCATGCTTGTTTGTGTGTAGTAGTTTAGTTTTATTTTTATTTTGGGTTCCTCACGGTTTTGTTTTGGTACTTTTGGTGGATAGTCCCCTCGGAAGCCCAGATTCTGAGTCTAGATTTTTTTATTTTAGTCATTGAGTCATGACTTTGCCGATGATGGATGGTTAAAGACCGTCTTGCAGGGAAAGTGAAGGGAAAAGATAAAAAGTGTGGTGAATCGGAAAAGGTGAAATTTTTGCTAAACAAGGAGGTTGATTTTTAGTGGGAAGAACAAAAGAAAGAAAGAGCTTTGAAAAAATTTAAGATGAAAAAATCATGATTTCAGATTAACAGTACTTGTTTGTTCTTACAATGAACCTATTTTGGCCCTGGTCCTTCTTGGATATTGTGAACCTCAACATAAGAAAAATGCTTAAGATTGGGCATTTCAGTGAGGTGCATGAGGTGGGAGCGGAAGAAAGGAAAAGAAAGAGAAAAAAAAAATGTGTGTGAATGAGCTCAATGATGAAAGAAAAATCCCCACTAGTCACCTAAGTTGAAAAATTGAAAAATTAAAAGGGAGGTATAAGTAGAAAATTTGGAAATTGAAGAATGTGGTTAAATATCAAGCGTTGTGAAGTATTAAAGTGCTTAGGGAGGTTAGCCACTATCTTGGCCAAATGGTTCTACGATCCCTTAGCCTATATTACAGCAAATTTAAGTCCCTAATTGATCCTTGATTCAAAATTCAATGGTAATTATTACTAAGGGCAAGCCTATGGGTCGTCTTTTGCATTTTATGTTGAGTTCTTTGGGAGAGACGGAAATTATTTTATTTATTCCTAAGTTTATATTGACTTATATCTTGTGTGAAAAGGACATCTCTCCAAATTGTGAGGAGCACAATGGTAATACTTTTTGTTTAATCTTGATTGCTAAATTACATATAATTCATGTTGGCCCAAAATATGCCTTGATGAGTTGGTTTTAAAAAGCTAAGTGATTTCAAACTTTGACATTCTAATGTTGATCCTATGTCATCTGCGAGTGAATTGTTCGGCTTAAGCAGATTTGTCTCATGATCCTAATTATAAGTAGACTTGTTCATAGGATGAATTTTGTGCTTAATTGTTAGAAGGGAAGTAGTAGATTTGTTCGGGGACGAACAATAGTTTTAAGTGTGGGGTGTTGATGAAGGGCTTACTTACAACCTTCATAGACATATTTTGCCGTGCTACTATGTTTTGAGAATAATTTATGTGTGTTTGCATGTTTATGTTATAAATTTGTGAAATTAGCTAACACATGTGATTAGATGTTTCCCGAGCTAAAAGTAATGGATTGGATGTATGCGACATCTTTGGAATGAAGTTGAAGAAGAAGGATTGAATTAATCAAGATTTAAGGGAAAAAATAGTGCACTACCACGCTGCCGGCAGAGCAACGCGAGGCGCCGGCCTCGGCACAACAGCGGGTGCGAAGCCGACACAGTGAAGCGCCATGAGAGGCGCGGGCGCCGACGAGATCTGCGCGTTGGTAGGTGTCACGCGGCCTCATTGCTGCGCATTGGAAGGTGCGGAAGCGCCTTCTGGCACGAGTGGCACAGCGGCATGGGAGACACGTCTTTGGCATAGGCAACACGCAAGGCTCTCAAATTGACAAAAATTGGCTTTCCTACTTCCACTAGGAAAAGGAACTTTTAAATCCCAAGCCAAATTCATTAAGGAACAAGGAAAACATAAATCTACAACTATAAATACCTCTTTATTTTCATGTAATAAGCAAGTATTCAAGAGTTGAAGTTTTACAACAAGCTTTTAGATTAAATTTTAAGACGTGTTACAAGACATATTTGAGATACGATTGTAATGTTTTTCTTTCGAATTTTGCATTAATCAAGTGAGTTCTTCCTATCATCGTTGTAAATGTTATTTTTTTCCTCTTTAATTTATGAATTCTATTAATTTACATATAAACATAATAGGCTAAAACCACCACAACTAGAGTTGTGAGAACCCATGACAAATTAACACACTGTAGGTAAAAAATACTTAGTGATTCTTTGATGGAGTTTATGCATGTATTGTTTCTTCATTCGTTTTAATTGATTTTTAACGGTTGCTATTTGTTAGAACTTGCCTTATTCTTACTTATTGAACGAAGGAGGTAGTGAATGGGAAAAGGGATTAACAATGGAGATTTGAGGCTATCAACCCTCATCTAATAGCTTGAACTTGTCAGGAAATAACTAATCCGATATCAAGGGTAAGTTAGTAAAAGCATGCACCCATAGGCGGACGAGTGCGTGGTAATAATTATCTAAATAGGTTACCAACCATTTAGGTGAAATTAACTTACTAATATTACATGGTAAGCACCAGAATAGATCACTAGTATAAAACGCCTTGTAGTTATGAAGTCATGGGGAACACTTACCCTTGTTAGTTGCATAGATGGAATCAACCTCCTGATTTCTCAACATTGTTATTTATTCTTTGTTACATATTCCCCCTCTTAGGAAATAATTAACTAAAAAGCTTAAGCAATAGCATTCTTCTATATCCTTAGTATTCTCTGTGCGATCGACCTCAACCTGCAGTTTAGGTTCTTTCTTGACAACATCAGCTTCATACTTAAATGAGGAGGTGTGGTTTTGAGCGTTATCACCCCCCAATTATGTTTTAGTTTAGAATTAGTTGGATTGTTTTTTTTATTTCTCCCCCAATTTTACTTTTCAAATGTTGAACAATTGTACTCTCTAGTTTGAGTTAGTTTATAACTTTTGATTTATTGACTCAATTCTCAGTAGGATTAGACCCCAACATCGGTTGGAAATATTTGTTTTGAGTAGTGACCATTTACGTTCTTTCATAAAGGAGTATATTTTGGGCGTTATCAATCCCTCGGAACCTATGGTGTGCGGCGATGATGGTCTTTGGGCAAATAGACCTATGTTGAGCAGCTAGCAGCGCTGCTTTGATAATGCACAGAGATGCCCCATAACTTTTGGTCACAGCCTCTTGGCCTCTCTGCCTCCGTTACACACTCCGTCGCAGGCATGAAACGTAATATTGGGAAAATATATATCCGTGCAACATGGCAATCCTACAATCCTTATCCATGTAGTTCGCCATTTTTTTCCCTTTTATGTACAAATCGACTCGCTCGTGCCCTGCAGTACGCCACCAACTGATGCATATTTAGATAGTCGGGTGAAGCACAATGTGTACTCTTGTGAACTGAAATGTCACCTTACTTCAAGTTAGCATACTCAGCCGCCTTAAGCTCCCTCGTCTCTCGAGGAAAAACTTATCCAAGAATGCAGAGTATGGAACTCTTCCCTTTATAAGGCCGCGCCGCCTAGTATCTCTCCTTGCTTGAACCATATGTGAGCCACCCCCGCTTGGGTGATAGGAGGCCAAATCAACACAATCTTCATTGGTCACCCCCGAACCTGGATGATCTTTAGAATCTCCTCGATGAAATCGTGCGCGGATCCTCGTCAACCTTGGACCCAAGGAACTTTGAAGTGTTCGTCTCGAAGTCTCCAATGCAGGTAAAACCCCAGCATTTCCATTACATGGGATATGCACATTAGCCTGCCTTGTTTTGATACGGCGATTCAAGGCATGCCTTATCTGGATAGCAGCTTGAAACTGAAACACTTAGGCAACTAGCTCACAGTTCCTCGGGCTCTGACGGGTGGGCTGCTTGATGCCATGTCGTTCTTTAATCTCAGTGGACTTCACCGTTCCATTTCTAACTTTTGTTCATTCCTCACCGGGAGCCATGATTACGCAATTGTAGATAGCACTAATTAGAGGGATAGAAGAACTTTTCATCACATGCGTAGATTACGAAAAAAGGGAACATTTTCTAAACGTCTGGTAGCCTCTTCGTCATAAGTGTGGCATGCTTCCAACCCATGAAAAACACTGTTGCGTGGATTTCGGACACCCTAGGACACTTCAAAACCCTGTTCTCTAATACCAAGATATCACGATTCGAATGTAGGGCTAGGATCGTAACAGGACAAAGGAACCCCCGGAGGCCCAGTAGACCCATGAAGAAGCAAGCATACACTAACTTCATTCACATTAAGAGGAAAAGTGGACATAAGACATAGAAAAACATAAATGTAACATAGCACATCCTAACATTCGAAATACTAAACATATACATAAGTTGAGTACTAGTGCAGGTTTTGAAAACACATCGTAGCAAGATGGGTTGATTGGATAACTCTGACCGCTGGGTGTGGCGAAAAGAGGCAACATAATGTCTAGTCATATAGCCCTCGAAACTTGGACTCACAATGGTGATAGCCAACTCTGGAAGGAACTAAGAATGGAGATGAGCACGGTAGGAGTCTTGTATCATGAAAAAATACAACATAGAAAGTATGTGGTTAGTATGTGGAATGTATTGAGTATGCAAGGTAAGTAAGCAACATTTAAATATGTAAGCTTCGTAAAACATCATAAGAGTAAGACATCATGCATATATCATAAATGTCGTAACACTAACATATAATAAGGCTCAAGGTTTTCAAAAACTGCATTAAAACAATTGTAACCATAATCATGAGAGAAAAGACATATTAAACTTGCTTGATCTAACATACATAATCATAAACATGCATAAATCATGAGGAACAATGGGAGATTCTCTTAGCAAACCATGTACGTGTGGCGTACATGGCTTGGAGCTTGTAACCTAGTCGGAGGTATTATACCTTGCCAGGTAGGACGATGAAAGTGTGATATCACCATGAAAAGGGCCAATTGGGGCAGGAGCAGTCACAAGGGTCCCAGGACCTATGGTGGCACGTAGTTTTGAGATCGGGCGGAACTAGGCCCTTTAACCTTCTTGGAATTTGATACTACTCCCAAAATATATATAGTGCTCATAGTATAATATGTATGAGTTCACGGGGATAGTTAAATCATGATAATCATAAACATGCTTGTAAATACATGAACTTTCCATGAAATAAGGCCCATGAGTCGGCCTAAAACATAATTCACGAATCATAGGTTTCATGCATACTAATAGATCATACATATGCTTAAATTCATTAAATCATGACGGGTAATTGAACAAATCCACATTTCAAACCATAAATCATGTTGGTCTTGTAAATATCTACAATTTAAGTGAAAATCATAAATCAATTCATTATAGATCTTGCATAATTAGGCTTAATTTAGTAGAAATCAAAATCAATAGTTTTAATAATCAAAATAGTTGTAAAATCTGATCAAAATCCATAAAATATAATTGAAATCACAATTTTAAACAAATCCGTTTCAAATCATTAGATTCTCGTAAACATCAATTAAGCGATAGATTTTTAGTAGATCTCCATAAATTACTAGAAAGTGGGCATGGATGGACGGAAACACTCATTCGTAACCCTACATACCTAATAAATTTGAATCTTATTTCTTTGAATTCCCAAAATAAGTTTGAAAGAATTGAAGATTCTAGCTTGATCACCCTTTAAAATCTCTTAACACTTTGCATGCATTGATGAAAAATGAGTAATTGAACTTAAACCCCTTAAAATACCGTATTCCATAGCTTAAAGCGTCATAGTTTAGGCTTTAGGAACTTAGAAATTATAGAAAAGGCCCTTATTAATTTCACAGTAGAATATTTAATCGGGTGATCCTAATAGACGACTTGATGCTTAGGTTTAGAGGCAAGACTCGTCACTCAGCTAAATCAAGTACACTGTCATTTATCCTCACAGGATCATAATGGGTCACTTCACGACTCGTCGGGGTGACGGTTTCGTGGTCACGGTCGTTGAGTACAACGTCATTTTCCTTTCCCCACTTTTCTTCCCTCCCTCACGGTTGACCCGACAGCTGCGTGGGTCTGACCACGAGTCATTGATCTCGCCGTGGGAGTCTCAACCCCTTCGGACTCCTCTCAAAAACTTAGGCCTTCCCCAAAGTCACCCCTAAGGACTGAGTTGTCTATCCTCATGAGTCATGAGGCACGTCTTGTCCACGATACTAAAAATAACTATTTCCATTTTTTCCCGTTTGATAGGGTTTTGATCTTTGAGCTTTGAGTATACTTGATTTTAAGGGGTTCTAGATGATTTAATGGAAATTCATTTCTACATCCCCTCCAAAATTTAGAACATAAAATCTCTCTAAAAGGCTGAGTAGAAGGATTTAGGAAATCGAATTCTCCTCGGATTTTCAAGAGATTTTCTCGGGGATTTCCATCACGAGGTATGTGGAAATTCAACAAGGGAATAGTTCTTCCCTTGTGTCCCTAAAACCCTTTTCTAATTTCTTCTACATCGTTATAGCCTTGTAATTTGACATGTGAAAAGTTTTAGCCATATTTCTTTGTGGATTCAGAAGAGAACATTTATCATGATTTTAGATTTCTTATTTATTCCCTATTTATAGAAATTGCGAAAGATTGTAACTAGTAGCATCATTCAGTAGATCCGTCTTAGTAGAAATTAGAAACTTGTGGGTTGAACTAGTTTCCCACATTAGCGTGGTTGTCGGTTTAGAGGAATCATGTATTTAATTTATGTTAAAATCTCAGTCGAGAATCATGTGAGTCTAGTCTCGGTAGATTTTTGCAACCTCGGTATTGTTCAGCAAAAATGTCGGTGATCGGTTTGACTATAGCTAATCCTTGAGGAATTGTCCATGATACCTCCGAGTTATTAGTAATGGGCACAGTATCATATTTTAGTAGTTTTTTAGACGGTTACGACGCTTGCACATAAGAAACTCCTAACTAGCGCCCTCAACTTAAGACTTTTGCATGTCCTCAGTGAAGAATAGAAAAACTTAAACACGGCCTTCGGCTAGAGAATAGACTTAAGATACTGCTGACCAATACTCAAAACTTAAACACGACGCTCAACTAGAGAATAGACTTAAGATACTGCAGCCAATACTCAAACAAACTTGCACTTTCTATACAAACTCTATTGACCCTTTCTCACGGAACAACATCAGCTAATGTATTACAAGCAACCTCAAAACATCATAAACAGGGATCAAAACATTTCATTCATCTGTCAACAGGCAATCAAGTCATCACCAATGTTTTTCACATAGACTAATGGTAAAAGAAAACATAATCCATGTACCCTCACACAAATGAAGTCCCAACTCAAATATGAGATGTCAAATATAATATGGGACTAAAAAAGTAAGGCACTCACTCTCACAAAGAAGTTACAAGTATTATGTGTCAGATACCATAGGCTTGCCCTTATTTTCTCTGCTTTGGTTTATCAGATGGTCGGG
>JACEIK010000304.1:439361-463231 GCA_018107945.1 Datura stramonium | reverse complement strand
GTAACTAGTCAGCATGGTGGCCTTGTCGGCCCGCATAGGTTCCCTTATATTGATGAGATTCTGGTTAGCTGTTGTTATTGTACAGGTGGCTATAGGCCTAACCGGCCAGGGGCTGTATTTACAGCCGCTATATAGTCCGTTGATTCCGTGAATCAGAGTTAGAGCCAACCAGGCACCAGAAGTGCTTAGGCTCAGTAGTATAGTAGTTCAGGTCCTAGTAGGGCACCAGGTGCCAGTCATACCCCCCAAGACGGGGCGTGACAATACCCTAACCGTAACACGGGACAAGGAACCCCAAAAAGGGCTCCAAGTTGACCCATGGCATAATCATAGCATATCACTTAGCAATAGAATCCACCAGCAACATAAATAAGCGGAAGCTAACTGCAAGGGTCTAATAGAAACCATAGTACAATTGTAACAACACTTTGATACAACGCTGAATCTACCTAGACAAGTCTGAAAGCCTTCTACTAAACTAATGAGTTGCTGGGACAAGCCCCCAGCTAACTCCTAAAATCTGAAAACTGAAACATAAGAAGATATGAACATTAATCACGTCCTCGGAAAATGAGGACTCACCACTAGCAGTTGAGAGAGGATGGTGCGTATCTAACCACGAGGCTAAGCCTGATGACCTAAATATATATAATGAAACGATATAGCACAAGAGGCGTGTGGTCAGTACTTGGAATGTACTGAGTATGCAGGAAGCATAATCAACTAATTTATAAATATATACAAGAAGGAAGTAATGTAAAACACAATAACAGTAATGTAACGGAAATGAGATACGACAACCTTATATGAGATTTACATATTCATACCAACACAATCATTTATAAGGACATGCATTATTATAAGATCAACTGATGTGCAAAAGTAATAAACGAGAACAATATAGGGGTACAATGTCGTGACTGATATCAAGAGGGTCCCTGACTGTCCAAGGGGGAGTCCCTGACTGTCAAAGGGTGCGTCCCTGACTATCAAAGGGAAACATTCTCGGCTAGAGAGAATCCTTGACTGTCCAAGGGAGAGAATGCTCTGATACAGAGTCGCTGGCCGACCAAGGAAAATATTCTCGGCTAAGGAGAATCCCGACTAACTAAGGCTAGACATACTCCACTGGCGACTAGGGATGTGAGTCTCGACTGGATAAGAGAAGACATACTCCACTAGCGACTAGGGATGTGAGTCCCGACCGACTAAAGCTAATCTAAATTACTACATCTAATCAGAGACAAAATCATTCACCACTCTCATCATACAATACTCGTTTTAAAGGATTAGAGCTATCTCTTATTGCACACAGGCTCAACAGCTTGACATATTATGCACATGCTTTATCATCGTAATTCACATCATCACAGAACCAATTCATTATTAGCTTTAACATCTTACTCCGATGAGCATTCTATAGATTCGCATTAAGCACTATTCTATCATGACATCTCAATTCCAAATTTACATCATTCAACATGTAGCATAAGGTCATGCATGATTTACAGATTCAACTCATACTTTATCATTTACAACAAACCATGGAGAGAGCATTCATTTTAATTTCATAAGGCCCGTTTCATGATTAACTCCGATTTATGAGAAAAATCAATAATTAGGCCATTATTATAGATTCACCTCATACCCAATCAATTCAATCGAAAATATGGTAATAATACATAATTTACTTTCAATTGCCCGAACCCACAAACTCCGACTCATCCCAACATAGTTATTATTGACATTATCGAGTTATTAGGGATGATCATACGAGATTTACATAATTTGAACATGGTTATGAACTACTACGATAAATTAAGTGGACAATCAACAAGTCCCGCTCACTAATCAAGCCAATTTATGAAGAACATGCTATACTCTTGCATTCCCAACTTATATTTCACAATTCAAGACAACCCATTATTTATATCGCAATAAATCTCATATTAATAGTAGATGTTAGCATTTATGAGGAATATAAAAGAAATCTACTCATAACACAAAGCCCTAGATCATGCTTTTCTAGATTTATTGAAATCGAGTCTTTAATAAAAATATTTTGAGGCACAACGATGGAAGAATACCCTTGTTGAAAAACCCGTCTACCATCCAGAATCGCACCTTGAATCCCTTGAAGACAACCCTTGAAGAATCCTTGAACTTGAAAGAGGGGAGGAAGAAGGGTTTGAGAGAAGATTTTTGAGAGAATGAGAGGTTGTGCTAAATGAAACCCTTAAAAACGTACCAAAAATACCCAAAACGACGTTACCTTAAAGCTGGATGCATGGGATTTCACCAAACTTCCCCTGAGAAAAACCTGTAAATTTTCTCGAACTGGAACTAACAACCCTCAGGACGAGTCGTTGTCTCATACAACGACCCGTCATCATCATCTGTTGGATGCACTGGACCTCCTTCAAACATTCAGCTTCTCCAAACAACGACCGATAGGATGGGTCATTGTCATTTGCGATGACCCGTTATAACCGCTCGTTGATTACACTGTTTCTTGATTGGTGGCCCAACCAAGACTGACATGATGAGTTGTTTCTAGAACCAATGACTCGTTGTATGCTTCCGTTGCCACCACTGGTCCCTCCTTCACCTTCCTACCAACGATCAATACAACAGACTGTTACAACTTCCAACGGCCCGTTGTCTCCATTCATTGCCACCACTTGGGAACCCTGAGATCCAACCCACGACCACTAATGACGACTCATTGTTTACACCAATGAGTCGTTACATGACTCATTCCTCTCCAATAGCCCATCTAGAGATCTCACCACGACTGCTTCTAACGGGTCGTTGTTTGTTACAACGACTCGTTGTATGAGTCGTCCTGAGGCACTGCTGAAATTTTCTGCTAGGCACATTTTCAAACCCCATTTTCTAACTTCCGAGACTTTTGGGTTGTTACACCTCAACTTGAAAGACACGGTGTAGGGATCGAAGTCATAAGAGCTTGCAAAACAAGGAAGCGATCTGATCCTCTAACTCAATTTATGCAGTGGAAGATTTCGAAGCTTTCGAAATATGATCTCAACATCAATCGATGTAGATGGTCTCAACCATAAGTGGTATAAATATAAGCCCATTTTCCGAAACTCATAAGGTCTGATCCTGGTTTTAGGGACCGAATCTTATGGTGTGAAATTTCACGAATCGCACAAACACAATATTGAGGACTGTAGGAATCTTCAAAAAGAGGTGGAAATACTACTTAATAATGGACATCTGAAGGATTTTCTAAGTGAGAGAGCCAAAGCGAACTATAGGAAGGAAGCACCCCGAGATATATCAACATGATAATCAGAGGAGGATAGGTCAGCAAAATAGTTTTTTCGATATAGAAGAATACCAAGATACCGGTCATTGGTAAAAGAAAAGTGTCTGGAGACTCAAGATTTGAAATCCGTCATATTTAGCAGCGAGAACTTGAATGGACTAGAATTTCTGCACAATAGTGCATTGGTAGTATCTTTAAATATAAATTTTTTTAGCTGAACGTGTGCAACCGATATCATTCATATATGGGTCCTCAGGCAAATGAAGCTGGTTGATAAGATAATTTTGGTGACAAATCTTCTGGCCGATTCAATATGTTTAGTGAAATGACCCGAGGAGAGATTATGCCACCAACAAATGCAGAATGAGTAATCAAACAAACTCAATTTGATGCGACGGATGAAGAGATGGGATATAATATCATCCTCAGAAAGCCATCATGCCATGAAAGGGGTATGTTCAACTTTACATAAGATGATTCGCATTCCCAACTCTGGAGGGGACTAAGCATATCAAAGGTGACCTACAAGTGGCAAAGGAAATGTTTGCAGTCACTTTAACCAAAGGACAAACTAGAGCTGATAAGGAGAAGGCCAAATAGCAATCAAAGAAACCGAATTTGAATCCAAGTGCCAACAAGGTGGACTAACTTCTCTGGGATTCAGATAGTGTAGATCAGGATCGGACTTGGGTACCAAGGTTTTTTCAGATCCCAGATGATAGGTACACCACCAAACCTACGGTGGAAGAACTCGAACAAGTGATTTTATTTATTGATTTCCCATAAAGGAAGGTATATCTGGGAAGGGTTAAACTCGAAGCTCAGAGATAAACTCATTAAATTTCTAAAAGCTAACACTAATTGTTTTGCTTGGTTCCACCTAGATATCACAGGTATTTTGCCAGATATAGAGACTCACAAGATACATATGGATCCCAAACTTCCGCTCATATGGCAAAAAACATGCCATATCCGAGGACAAGAACATATTTGTCAAAGAGGAGGTAAGTGATCTACTCAACATTAGTTCTATTCAGGAAGTGCACTACCTAGAATAGTTAGCCAAGGTAGTGGTCAAGCCGAAGAAACTTAACAAATTTAGAATGTGTGTTGACTTTAAGGACTTGAATAAGGCTTTCCCAAAAAGATTCATTTTTGGTTTCAAATATTGATCAGATGATTGAAGCCACGACAAGGCACGAGATAATGAGTTTTCTCAATGCGTACTCTGGATTTAATCAAATACAGATGGATCTAGAGGATCAAGAAAAAACCTGTCATCACTAATTTTGACACATATTATTATAACATAATGCCTTTTGGTTTGAAAAATGCAGGTGTCGCATATCATAGACTCGTAAGAAAAATATTAGAAGAACAAACAGGTAAAACCATGTAAGTTTATATTGATGTCATGCTTATGAATTCTTTGAATACAGGGGATCACTTGAGCCATTTGCAGGAGACCTTCAATGTCCTAAGGAAATACAACATGAAACTCAATCCAAGAAAATATGCCTTCAGTGTTGGGTCTGGAAAATTTCTCAAATTTCTTGTGTAGAACAAAGACATTGAAATAAATTTAGATAAGATAAAATCCATCGAAGAGATACCAGATATAATTTATGGAGTGAAGGCAGTGCATAGGCTCACCGATCGCATGGCAATCCTTAGTAGGTTCATCTCAAGATCACTAGAGAAGTGCAACTATTTTTTCTCATCACTAAAAAAGAAGAATCAATTCGAGTGGATGCTAGAATGACAGCAGGCGTTGTAAGGTTTAAAGGCATATTTCACCAACCCTTCTTTATTAGCAAAACCATTAGATGGCAAACATTTGCTTCTCTACCTGGCGGTGGCCGAAGTCGCGGTGAGCGTTGTTCTACTCATAGAGGAAAAAGGTACGAAATGTATAATTTATTATGTTAGAAAAACATTACCGAGTATCAAGACTCGATACTCACATTTGAAAAAATTGGCCTTGACCCTTATAATGTTGCTCGGAAGTTGAGGCCGTATTTCCAAATCCACTCAAAGCTATCGTGACAACGTATCCTTTGAGAAACGTCCTTCACAATCCAAATTATCGGGAAGAATGGAAAAATGGGTAATAGAATTGATCTATTTTGATATTGAGTATCAACCTCGAACTTCATAAAATCCAAGTTCTCATCGACTTTGTGGTTGATAGAACACGGGTCAGAAGTGAATTACGAGTCGGACCGATCTGCGAATTGAGCGAGCTCTCAAAAATAGTGTTGCATGTCGAGGTGAGACTACTTTGATATTTAGAAACTCGCATGGCACATGGATTTTATTCACAGATGGAACTTCTAATATGAAGGGTATCAGACTCGTCATGGTCCTGATTACCCCGATATGAGAAAAGCTTAGGCAAGCTATCAATTATGTAAAGCTCACTAGCAATTAGGTTGAGTATGAGGCCGTTCTTGCAGGTATTGAAATAGCTCGAATATTTACATCTGATACAATTGAAGTCAAATGCGACTCTCAACTAGTGGTAAAACAGATACAAGCAAGCTACAAAGCTAAAGATAAGAGGATGAAAAAATATTTAGAAAAGGTTTGGGAAACTCGTTTCGAAGAATGGAAGGTAATTCAAATACCTAGAGAAGAAAACATAGAAGCAAATAATCTAGCTACTCTCAGGTCCTCGAATGAACTAGATGATCTTGGTGCCATATCGGTAGTAACTTTACTACATTCAACATTAGGAGAATCCGATTGCAGAGATTTCAATTTAACGAGCTTGGTTTGGGATTAGCGAAGTGATTTTATCAAATATTTGAAAAGCAACAAAATTTCGATTGATCCAGAGGCCTCATGTGAAGAACAAAGGCAACAATATATTGCCTTATAAATGGAAGCTTATACAAGAGATCATTCTCGATCTTATTAGATAGATGCTTGAGTCTGGGAGAGGTCAATTACTTCTGAGAGAAGTCCATGAGGGAGTCTGCTACAATCATTTCAAGGTTGAGTCTTTAGTGCTGAAACTAATCAAAGCCAGATATTATTGGCCCCAAATGGAGCATGATCCCAGCGCATTATAAGAAAGTGCAAAAATTCCAAAGGTACACCCAAATGGTTCATCAACGGTAGAAATTCTACACCTAGTCACGTCCCTCTGGCCCTTCATTAAGTGGGAAATGGATATCATTGGGCCATTGCCACCGGCCTCGGGATAGGTAAAATTCACTTGATTATGACTGACTATTTTTCTAAGTAGGTTGAAGATGATGCTGACTAGATGATACGGGAAAGAGAAGTGATAGATTTCATATGGGATCACATTGTATGCCATTTCGAAATATCAAAAGAAATTGTGTGCGATAATGGTCCACAATTTTTCAGGTCACAAGTCACCAAATTCCTTGAAGGGTTGAAAATTAAGAGGATCACATCTTCTCCGTATCATCCAAAAGCCAATGAAAAGTCATAATCAACCAACAAAATAGTGATGGCAAGCCTTAAAGAGGCTGGAATACGCTATATGAAATTGGGTTGAGGAGTTGCCCGGAGTACTTTGGGAACATAAAACTCACAAATATGATACCAGATAAACACCTTTTCACTCATATACGAATCAAAAGCCATGATATGATAGAAGTTGGAGAGCCAAGTCTAAGGTTCGAGCACACAAATGAGGTTGAAAATAGCGAAGCCATATCCGTACAATTGGATCTGCTTGAAGGACGGCGGGAGATGATATCAATTCGAATGGTGGTCCAGAAATAGAGAATGGAAAGATAGTACAACTAAAGAGCCAAGCTCCGTCACTTTAAAGTTGAAGACTTAGTCCTTCAAAATGTCATTCTTAACACTCAGGATGCGAATGCAGGAAAGATGAATCCAAACTGGGAATATACGTACAAAATTATCAGTGTGGTCGCTAAAAAAGCATACCAGTAAGCAAACTTGGAAGGGGTCCAACTACAAAAATGCAAGCCATTTGAAGAGGTACTATTACTGAAGAAAGGTAACAACGGGACAACTGAGTTCAAGAAAATATGATGTACTCTTTTCCTTAGCACATGTTTTGTCCCAATTGGGTTTGCATGCAAGGTTCTTAATGAGTAGAAACAAATGTATTATGAACTCAGAAGTACTCGTACTATTGTGTCAAGTGAAGATGTGTGTGTGTGTGTATGTGTTTGGATCTTCATCCTTTGCTCCTAGATATTGGGGGAGGGGAGAGGATGAAGTTACATAGGAATAACTCGATGCACCACTATGAAGTGTAAAGGTCCCGAGAAATGCAAAGATACCATGGAATAACAGAAGTAAAACCCCCAATTTCAAAGATATACAAAGATCTATGGACTGACAGGGTTAAAACTTTGGATTCTAGGAGACGTGCAAAGACACCGGGAACTAACAAAAATAAAACTTTAGATTTCTGAGATGAGAAACAGCAGGAGCTATTAAGGGGGGAAACCCCCCAATCATCTCAAGCTAAGGACAAGGGACCACATTACTAAGTCCTGAAAGAAGAGAAAGTCACCAATTGACCGCTCAGGATGGCAATACAGACATACCTCATAACATTTTTAACTTCACATCATGTAAAAGCTTCAAGCTGACCCAGAAAGGCATTATAGGCACAACTTATGAAAGTTCAATTTTATTTCTTTAATAATGCAAAGGCTATGATGTTAATATAAATCTCTTTGATATGGTTCACCCAATAAGTTTTGGGTTAAAGTTGATTTGATTTAATATATGCCTAAGAATGAATGTGAAGCGTCCTATTTGTAAACTATTTTATTGTAAGAGTCCTGTCTCATGAAGTGACATAGAGGTAATATAACTCTGATACCGGTTGATCAAAGCTCCCAAATAAGAACAAAGACAAAATGCCTCAATGAAGTTGGGTGTCCATAACCCCCGAATAAGTTATGCAAACAAATGATTGAAATAAGCCTAAACAATAGAAATGAAAATGTATGCAGTAAAACGTTCGAGGGAAGAAACAGATCTGGATAAGAATCGTTCCAAGAAATATAAAATTAGAAAGCATAAAACCTAAACAAAAATTTCGGACACAACAAAAGCTAAAAGGCAACAAGTAAAAACAAAATCTTTCCATTAATAGGGGTGCTATAAAACCTTGAAAAGTACAATGTAAAGAATAGAATTTAACTATGGCTTATTCCCAAATGCTTGAACATCTCAAGGAAGCTCTTGACCTTGGTGGATAAAGAAGAAGTCCATGCTAGCAGGTATAAAAAAGGCCAAAAGCCGAGTTAGATCCTTAGATAGTGATGCAGGGGGCTCTCAAGGCGTTCCCCCTTATTTTCTCCATATTTTTTATCCTCCTCAAAATCATCATTCAAAAAGTTATCATTAGAGGAAGATGCCAGATTCTCCGGGACTAATTTAGGAAGACCACTCCTAGCGTGCTCCACTAGAGAATTAGCCTCGACAATCTTCTTATCAACATTAGTGGATCTGACTTTAACCTCCTCTAAGGTCTTTTGCCTCATGACCTTGGTGTCACGAACAACCTAAAGCTGATACCAATCTCAGAGAAAGGTAGCCTTGGCCTTTTAATCTTCCAGATGGTGAATTAGCTTCCAATTCCAATCATAAAAAACTGACATATTCTTGGTATTAGAAATAGGGGTGGGCGTTTGGTGTTTCAGTTCAGTTTTTTTAAATTTTGGTTCGGTTTTTTCGGTTTTCGATTATGGAAAAGGAACACCAAACACCAAACCGTTTTAATTCGGTTCGTTTTTTTTTTAATTCGGTTCGATTTATTTATTTCGATTATTCGATTTTTTTGTGCTTGGTTGATGGGATTTTTTCTGATTGTAAAATGGGTTGTATATGGACAAACTTATTGTTGATGAACTCAGAAGTATGATCTTACCTTTGCTGAACTTTTATTACAGAAGAAAGAAAACAAATAGCTCACATCTTTGAGCTCAAAACTTTTGGTCGTCTTAAATACGCAATCTTCATAATTTGGGAGAACCCGTCAGCTTGTGACTCTAAGTTTTCGCGTTAATTGTTAGGTTAGACTAAAGGGAACATAAAATCTAGGTAGGGAACAGTTATTTGAAACTGGATTATTTTTCTGTTGGCTTGATTGACTGAAAATTAAAAATTTAGCAACTGGAGAAAAAGTTAGGGATATTTTTTTCAGTGTGAATTTTTAGCTGTAAACTTTCTGAGTGATCAGATGCATTATGTTTAGTGTATATTTGTATTTGTGGTTCTTTTTCTTTGTTTTCTTTATGAAATATTATCTTAAGAAATAGGTTATTTTAACTGTTAGTAGCAGTAGGATAGAATCTATGTTTTCTTAATTCCAGCCATATCATATGCTGTAAAGCTTGTTTGCTTCTATTATGCTTTCATTTTTATTTCATTTTAAAAAAATTTTATTTTATTATTTTGCTTCCATTGACTGATACTTTTCTAAATTTGGTGCAGCAATCTTGCATTTTCCAACTGAATACAAGAAGCGGCCTCCAAAAAGTGGATATCGACGTATAAAAATAATCGGTAAGAAACTCCATGTTGTAAAAGATCTAGTACTGGAAGATTTATCCAAAAAAGATATAGCATCTGAAGATCTCGCTTGTGTAACAACCTTCGCTTGATTGGGGGATAGCTATCACCTTGTCCATGCTATTTTGCTACTTGTGTTGCCGTCTTGAGGGATGGGTTGAAGACAAGTTAGTGTCATGGAGTTGGTAAACATATTAGTGATTTCAGTCACCTTACAAATATTAGTTTGGTGCCTGAAATTCTGAAGCACTGGTTCAAGAGTCTGAACTTGAGCCATCAGGTTGATCAACTGAAAAATTCTAACTGTATATGCCCCAAACCACTTGCCGCTGGAAATTAAGGTTAAGAGTGAACAATGTAGGCTTTTTGATGAAGACCTTAAACTTGGTATTTGACATGGCTCAGGCTGAAGTCTATTGTGGAAGATAACTGGTCCAGATGCACAAGGCTTTCAAATATGGATATTGGTCTTTAACATCCAGTCAATCCCAATATGCGGCTTTTTGTGGTCTGGAAATTCATCTCCTTTGACTAATTAATGATGTCTTTAGTACATTTGGATATGGGATAATTAAGCATCAAAAGGTGTGTATTGGATTACGTTTAAAAGGTTAAGGAGAATCCTGATAACCTAAGAGATCATACTTGTAAACACGTGGAATAGAGCAGTACTTGTGCAGGGAGGGGAGGAACAGAAACGACTGACTTTACTAGGATCAGGCATCTTAGCGGTTACTGCAACATGGTTTCTAGTGTGTCCTAGTGTTTGTTTGTACAGATCTTCATGCAGCTACCATCTTCTGTTTGTAATTTGTCCAGATAGCTTTGGATTCCTTCCTCTTTGGTTATCTTTTCCCACAGAAATTTTATGCTCTATTACCTAACAAAATTATTTGTGGTGTAGCGTGGTTCTATTGCCACTTACAATAAAACTGAAAGTCTTCCTTAATGGTGGATCTGCGTGAAAATGCGATTATCTATTGGTGTCTGTCAAACTTCACTTTCTTATGCAATATGCTGTCAAAGTGATGTTAACAGTACAGTTCTCAAGACATTGCTGACATCATGAAAATTTTATGAGTTTGGTGTTGTCATTTCTGGATTAAATTTAAGATAAGATACTATGCATTCTTAAATCTTGCTGATTGTTCCTGACTAAACAATGTTGAATTGTAGCATGTTCTTGGGAGATCAGCAATATAAGCACTTCCTCCTCATTAAATTCTGCCAGATGCCTTGTGACACTGATTCTGGAGATACGTTCTAAAGGCTGGTTTAAGTGGAAGAATAATGAGTCCTCTAAATTTGAGAGAACACTTCCTTTTGGAATGTTGAGTCAACTGGCAGGTTGTTTGATTTGATTACCTATGTTTTCAGGAAGCTCATGCCTTTTCACAATCCATTGTATCTTTGTTAGTTTTCGGAACTATCTTCCCCTCTACCCATCCCCAGAAAATGAACAAAAGACCCTAACCTTTATCTGGTGTATTAGGCGATTCATAGAGCATATTCTTCTTGGCATTGATGATGCGTTGTTTTCTTCTGTTCCATATTTCTACTTTGCTTGTGGAATGAAAGTTGAGGGAAATGTTTATGGTTTTGCTCTTACATTGTGTAACTGAAGCTTATATGATCTGTTGAACTCTGCCTCTTTATTTTCCTTTCTGTTTACTCTGTCTTATTCCCCAGTTTTCCTTTCTTAAGCAGTGGAAAATTAATTAATTCTTTCTATCTATCACTTTTCTGTTAAGAAGCTTCTTTTTTATCAATGTGTAGTTTCTCCTTTCCTATACCTGAGAGTTGTTTATGTTCTTCCTTTTTTTTTTGTATCATTCGTCAGGAAGCCTGGCCTGCTTAAATCACTTACATTTTCTTTGTAATTTGACAGTAGTAGTGAACCAAAACTCTTGTTCCCTTTAACACCTTATTTACCCTCTCATTCCTCCATGCACTAACAGTTATTTTGTATTTGGCTCCTTCAAATTTACTCCTTAACCTGTGTTCATCATCTTCGTGTATTTCCAGAAAGATATTCCTCACATTAAGGTCACCATCCAATAATTCCAAAGTCAGAATGGCTAGACCATGCAACCTTCTTTATATCACAGGACTACATGATTACCTTCCTGATAATTGTGTGATGTGTTTTGAATTTTTTCTTTTTTTTTTTTTCTTGGTTTACAGATTTACTTCTCTCGTCTATTGGAGTTAGCCTGCTGACAGTTGATGAAGTTCTGATATATGTGTTTATTGCAGTGGTGATTTTTGCCCGTCTTTATGTTTTATTATTTGTGTAGGTCTGAAGGAATATATTGGAGCAAATCCAGCACTTACATTTGACTCATCCACTGTATTTGTTCATTCAAAAACATCTGGTGTTTCTATTTCAAGCAATGAGCTTGAGGATGCAATGGGGTCAGATGAATTCTATGATGCAATAGGTGCTGGTTCGTCATCATCAGATGAAGATAGTGATGATGAAGTATCTAGTAAGCAGGTTTGTCATTTCTCGTGTTCCTCCATCAAAAGCAATGCAATAATTCCAGAGACTGCCTGGTTCAGTTACCTTGCCTTTAAACCTGTTATTTACCTCTGACAGGACAAAAAAGTCAAGCTAAAAAATGTTTCATGGGCCATAGCAAGCTTGGCCTTAAAGAAGACATCGGGTAATTAAATACTATTGTTCTCATCCTATTAGTTTCTTTTTTCTTTCTTCTTCTTCTTCTTGTTTCTTCTCCACTCCCACCTTTCTTGCTTTGGTATATTTGGAAGCATCTTTGTAGCAGTTCAAGTTGTAATCCTTTATCTTCATCATCAGTTACTTTAAATACTGAGCAGATCATGAATGATTTACTTGAGATGGTATTTATGAAGAACATTAGTCCTCATTTTCAAGACCAATTAAAATTAAACATAAGAATTGTTTACTCACAACAATCTACAGAAAAGGGGGGCCTAACATTGGCAGCAGATATGCTCTCTGTGAAAAAGAAAGTAAAGATGTCAACCATCTCTTCTGCTGCAGTTTCACTGCCCAACTTTGGAGTGTAATGTTCACGCTTCTGGTACTTAGTTGAGCAATGCCTAGAACAGCCAAGCCACTTCTCCTATTCCAGTACAGGAGAGGTTTAGTGTAAAGGCTTCAACCTTGGTTTGTTACACAATCCCTGAGACAATATGGTGGTCCATATGGAAGGAAAGAGATGGAAGAATCTTTGAAAACAAACATGGAGCCGTGATAACTGTAACGTTTATAACAGACGATCAAACACATCATCAATTTGTATTTTATGCATTACAGCCAATACTATCATTTATCGTTGTCGTCTTAGATTTGGTTTCCTTTATTGTGCTAAGCAAATCAGATGCAAAATGCTTCTTTTAGTTTACTCAATTAAATCATATATGACATAGTTACTATCTAACAAGTAGATTGTACTTCCTTAACTGGGCCATCCATTTTGTGCAAAAAAATTATTACACTTCCTTAAATTATTTAATCATTAGAAATTCATTACTCTAATTATTTTATTTTATTAATTTCCTTAATTATCCTGAAATGTATCTGCTAGTGGCGTGTCCCATATAAACTAGCCGTTAACCATCCTGAACTGTATCTGCAATTTACCCTGTCGATGCATAAAACAGATAGAACTTAAACTCTTTTAAAAAGGTAAAACAAACTGTTGTTTCACGCAAAAACAAATATGGAGCTTACTTAAAAGACAATCCACTTACCACTATGTCTGGATCCATAATTACTGTAAAGTTTAGATGTATCTCTCTACTATCTTTTTGGTGCAACATGGCTGTAGTAACTGATGAAAATCATATAGATGCCAATTGATTTTTTGAGCTCTTTCTCAAAAAAAAAATTGATTTTTTGAGCTCAGTACAGAATATGTGATTGAGGCATAGTTGTTATTGTTGTATTGCATAATATCGGATGTAGCTAATCTCTTGTTGTAACAACATGCACTTATTGCTGGATATCAATAAAACTACCTTTACCTATACGAAGAACACTAAAGTATTGTTTTATTAGCCTAGAATGTCTGAATGTTTAGTGTAGAAGTCTGCAAAGAAAATAAACACCTTGCATAAATCCCTCTAGTCACTATGTACCATTTTTCTGGAGTAGGGAGTGGGTGGTATGGGATCACTTTTATGAACATTCAGGTGTAGAGAAATTGTTTACAGTTTTTAGATAATACTGCCTTTTATCCTTTTCCACTTTAAAGTCTCTTAAACAACTCTAGTGAAAAAAAATTGTTTCGCATGCAGCACCAGACACTAGTAAGGAACTAAATCCCAATGTACCTCCATTAACTCTTGATCCAAGTCAGTTTCATGGTACCATGCGGCAAGGGAAGGGCGAGGGGGACTCTGATTGCTGGTCTTCGCCAAGTGGTTCTGGTTTCATGATCAGAGGGAAGACGTACTTGAAAGACAATACGAAGGTAGCTTTTTATACTTGAAAAATTGTTTAATATTTGAATGAATTTTCACTTGTAGTTGTATGGATGCATACATGTTTCCGGAATTTTTTTTTCAGCTTTCTAATTTCTGCTTCTCTTTCATTAGCTAATTAATCACAAGAGTCGCCTATACTATAATAAATTAAGCTTGAGAGAAATTAGAATCATAGTATTTGCCATTTTTCTAGGTTACTGGTGGAGAACCCCTGCTCAAGCTTATTGCTGTTGACTGGTTCAAGGTGGATGAATGCATCACAAATGTTGCTCTTCATCCTAAGTGTCTTGTCCAGGTAATGAAGAATCACTTATTACCTGAATGCACTTTGTTTATCCTCTAGAAAAAGATAAAAAATCGCTTTGTTAGTCAAACTAATAAAGTGAACAAAAGATAATATACTTAAATGTTAATGCATGGTCAGTGGCGGATCCATGCTATAAAGCATGTGAAACCATCCTTTTATACATACAAGTAAAGTTCCTGTATTAAAAATTCATGTTTTGCTATATAGTGCAGAAGGCACCCATGGTAAAAGTTAGGCATTTGGCGCCCTCGGTTCAAGATATTTTGTTTTTAACTCTTTTTTTCTTCTGTTTCTTCCGTTCAACTTTTTTCTCTTTTGCCTTAATAGGTTTAAGATAAATATTATTCAATAATTGCAAATATTACAAATTGATAATATTAATGAAACATACAAATTTGGATTAACAAAATTGTAGTTATCTCTTTGGAAAACATTGTGCAAATTTAATTAATAAGAAGTCATTAAACACTAAAATTTCACAGCATCTGCCATTATGATGTTGTAAGTACTCCTTCGTCCTTAACCAGGAGGTCTCGAGTTCGAACCCTGTTGTATACAGATTCATGTTTATTTATGGAGCGTTTTGCCCCCAATGTGGGATCTCTTGGCGCGAATCAATTTAGTCAGGCCCAAATGCACCTTAGACTGAATTTTTTGTTTATCTAAATTTTTCTGAATCTTGCTGAGAGGATAGTGGATATGTTGTTCCTAATTATCTCCTACACTAAACTGAAGATGCAATCAGATAGCTCCTCATATGGAGCTAACACTGAGATATAGGTTAGGGTCAGATACCTGACCTTTTGAGGCAAACCATTTACATGATTATTGAAATTAGATTTATAGCAAACACTGCCTGTAGACTTGCTTGCGTCACCTTTTGTCTCTTTAAAGTCACTGCAAACTTTTTTGTGTGATGGAAAACTTTGTAAAGTTTTACATGTCAATTTAAACGAAAAGAAATATAAAATACATGAAAATGATAATGCCAGAACTTCACTTTTCTAGCTTTCTTATATTTGGTCATAAACTCATGATTATATAAGCATTGCTGTATGCATCCTAAGTTTGTTATTACGAGAATAGTCCCTTTCACCACCTATTTTTCTTTCTTTTGTTGTACAGTACGGGTAGGCCGGGGCCCTNTCATGAACTGAATCTGGTCCGCAGTATGCATCCTAAGTTTGTTATTACGAGAATAGTCCCTTTCACCACACAAAGTGCCACAATGAACGGGGGAAAGGATCTTAGCTTTTGACTAGTTATGGTGGCTTCTTTGCTCTCGGTATTTTACCTCTGAGTTACCAGAGGTGTTTTCTACCCTGTCACCTGTTTCTCTCCTTCCAAACTTCTTCCTAATATCATGATCAATGTCAAACTTCTGGTAACCTTTATGGGAGGAGTTGTCCATAATTGTGTCTCAGGATATTTTTTGTACAATCAACTTCTATGTCTTTTCAAGATTTTTAAGTGGTAAAATTAGACGTTTCCATTCACCAAGGCAGTGCCAACCCCTATATCAAACATTGAAAATAGTTGCAAGGTCTTAGAGGACAAAGCAGTGTGAAAGTCGACAAAAATGGGGAAAGTTAGCACGTAAAATCACCGAGTATCACTGCGAGTAGAACTATATAAATTTCACAGGCAAGAGAAATTCTCCTTCCACTTGTCAAGCAAAAGCAGAATATAGTCATATATATTAGTTTGTTCCCTGAGCATCGTAGAATTGGGAACACTGTTTTTTTGCTAGTGTAATTTGTTCCTCATTAATAAGGTAATCAAGGTAGGATTTAAAGAGCTTCCTTGAATTCAACCAGAAAAACAATGTTCTTAACTGAGCAATGTTTAGGAATTGATTGCCAGTTTCTGCAATGAAGCCTTTTCTCTATCCAATCTTATTTCCTGATTCTATTTAGCTGCTGAGCATAGTTGTTGCTAACAGTGTTTCCTAACTGCAGTCTGAAGCAGGGAAAAAAATTCCATTCATCCTCATAATTAACCTCGAGGTACGTCTTTTTGGCTTTCCCTTGTGAATTTTTGATAGATAATGTCATACCGAACACTTTCTAAATTTATTCGTAAGACTCAGTTTCATTAAGTTTTGATTCGACTTGTTTCATTTTAGCTCTTTCACAAAAGACTTGACATAAACACACACACACACAAAGACTCACTTTTTCCACACTTTATCAGAATATTGTTAATAGTGGATCCAAAAGAATGAAGAGTATAATTTGAGGCTGAAGATTAGTAGTTTGAACTCTGTATTAGAGCTAGATAATTCGTCCTAAAACATTCAGGTTGATCATTGTCTTTGAGATTATGTAGCTGAAAACGACAAATACAGTTTTAAAAGGAAATTATATAGCAAATCTGGGTCCTTGACCTACCAATGCAACCTTGTGAATGAAAGTTCATTGTAAGAAATGTCATTGATTCTGTTCTGGCTTGGTTTTCAGGTTCCAGCTAAACCAAATTACAGCCTGGTTCTTTATTATGCTGCTGATAGACCTGTAAATAAGGATTCATTGTTGGGTAAATTTATTGATGGAACTGATTCTTTCCGTGATTCAAGATTCAAATTGATTCCAAGCATTATTGAGGTATCAGTTACTTTGTCAGGAGCAGACTTATTTCTTTATACACACTTTGCTAATTGCTTCTGATAACAGGGATACTGGATGGTTAAGCGTGCCGTTGGAACTAAAGCTTGCCTTTTGGGGAAGGCAGTAACGTGCAAGTACCTTAGACAAGATAACTTTCTGGAGGTTGGGTTCCAAGTTTTGTCTTCATATTTTACGTTAGACATGTTATCACCATGCTACTTTTACCGTCTCTAGTGTTAGAAGGGCAGGATTAAGTTGCTATAGTTCTCTCTGGAAAAGCAAGAAAATATTTCTCTCGTGCTCAGGCTTTTACACTTATATGGATTTGTCTGAACTACTTAGCTCAAGTGGCTTTCGTTGAATACATATGCCTTCTTCACTGACTTGGTCCTCAAATGGAACTTCATGCATGCAGATTGATGTGGACATCGGTTCATCATCTGTGGCAAGAGGTGTTATTGGTCTTGTACTGGGCTATGTCACAAGCCTTGTCGTTGATCTTGCTATTCTAATCGAGGTATGTTGTTCTTCTTCTTGTGATCAGTGTCCCCATCTGATCATTCCTTATTGATGAGGAAATGCTAGAATAACAATTTTATGAAATGCTAGACCATTCCGGCGCTTATGAGAAGTTACTTTCACAAAGAAAGAAGAATGGACGCAGATCTATTTAGTGCCGTGTAGCTTGATTAATGTTCTCTCTTTCTCTCTCCTAACCATGCACATAACATAGTGATTTTGTTGCTTCTCCCTTCCATCATTGAAGTTTAAGATAGGCTAAATACATCACGACCCTTTAACTAGTACAAAATTTTCATTTGAACACCTCAACTATTGCTATAACCTATTGGCCACTCAAAAGTGTGAGAAAAATGTACCTATAAGACACAAGATGCTTAGTAAAAAACATGAGGTGGGTGTAAATCACATGCGGTGACATGGCAAAAGAGCCAATAAGACAACGACATGTGGCATCCCAGATAATTGTAAAAAGAAAGTTAGTGAGCAAAAATTCAAAAGAAAAAAATAAAGCATGGTATTAAAACCCATGCCCCCTGATCGTCTCTTCACCCATTTCTTTCCACCATTGAAGCACATCCATCTTCGCTCAGTTTCTCTATCATAAAAACCCCTTTCTCACCTCTTCTGGACGTGCTCTTGGAATCTAAATAAACTATTTTATTATGGTTTTCTCAGCAGTATCAGACTGGTTGATATTACATCACATATCAGTGAGTTCAGATTTAGAGAAAAGAAAAATGACTAACGCGAGGTTTCTCTACATAATCGTGCCAAATCTGTATTTGAGAAAGGGTAAATTTTAATCCCGTCTACATTTAATTTCTTATAGTTTGAAGCTTTCTAGTTTTGTCAGCAACATACATATATATCTACCCCCCTAATAAAAGTAATACTTTTGTCCATGAAATATATAATATAACCACAAGCTCAACCTTAATCTATAAAACTCACCTGCAGAACATGAAATTTGACTTCTTGTTTGAATGAAGAACTTGTGAGCTTTGAGGGTTTTCCAGCAATAAAAGTTAACTTTGGTGATCTATTGTGCGTGCATTGACAGAAAGAATCCCTAAAGAGGAGGAGAAAAAAAATAAAGATATTAACAATTATATTTGTGTGGGTGGGTGTGTTGACATGCCTCAAGGGATTTAAAGGTATTTCTTGCTCCTAAAGGCAGTGTAAATCGCGTATCATGCCGAGTCAGTAATGCGTGTAAATAGTTCAGTTGCATTTGTTATTGTCTAACAATTCATGTCACTTGCCCATGACCATTGTTGGATACACATTTGCAGGCAAAAGAAGAGGCTGAACTCCCTGAATACATTCTTGGAACTGTTAGATTAAATCGAGTAAAGGTCGATTCTGCTGTAGCGTTGGAGGGTTGATGATTCTTTTGTTAGTAAGTGGCGTTATTCGCCTTTGAAATCGAATATAATTGAATCATTATTATTAATTTGTGTACTAATATGAAATCCCAACTTGTCTGGGAACGAAGTGTAGTTGTTCTAAAATGATGTACCAAAAACAGCACAGAATCAAATGCTGTGACTGAAAGTACCTGAGAGAATGTTGGGTGTGAATACTAAAAAGGGGAAATTATGCTCTATGTCCATGGGGAGAAATATTTACACACTAAATATTTACACACTTTCCGCCTAACTTTTGAGTTTGTTACTTGGTTTAGCTTATATTTGTATATAAACACCTTTTATGTACTATTATACATACCAAAAATATGACTACGTGACGTAATATTTTATGTTGGACCGTATATTAACTGACAAGTTCCCTGGCCTAATAAAGGTGCAGTAGCTCTCTTGAGCAAACTACCATTGAACCAAACTCCCAACACCTAAAATTTCTGTCCAGATTTCGATGGTTTCCAAGTTGAAAAACACAATCTCTGATCACCTTTTGTTGCTTGAAATGTTGGGAAATTGCCATTGTTTTTCTTTTCTGGGTTCAACAAGTTGTAAGATAGGTTGTCATTTGATTAAGTGATGGAAATGATGGATCCATTTGCTGTACATGCTGAAGGAAAATGAAAAAAAAATGCATGGGAAGGGGAAAAAAAAAGATGATGATTAACTAAGTTTTGGTGTTTGTACAAAGTTGTCCTTAGCTTCTACTTGATGATATCCAACTTGAGAGGAAACATTACCTCTTCTAGTATTGTACCTGATATTAGACCTTTATTGTCATTTAAAAATTTTTCACTTGCATATTCCATATCAAGTATCTCAATATAAATTTGCAGAGAACCTTTTTGAAAACCATTTCATCTTTTATTCCAAAAAATAAATATAATCGAAATTATCATAATCTACTTTCTTTATGGATATGTGATATATAATAAATTAAATTCATCAAAATATAAAATACAATAAATTAAAAATTATCAAATGGGGGGTATTATCAATTGAACATCCTTGTCACAGCACCATGATTGTAGTGGAATAGAATAAGATTCCTCGACTCGACTCTTAATCAAAGGTCTCAAGTTCAAGCCCTAAAAATAGGAAAAATTCTGGACGCTTACCCATTTTACATGGAGATCAGACTACAAACTAATTACAATCTTTGGCTGAAAGGCTGTAGCAGCACCAAAACTCAGCAAAACATTACTGATGCATGTTTTAAACTGGGAGAGGAGGTCTGAGAGTAACCAATGCTTTCTTGATTCTTTCTGCGGCTGCCTGCAAGGTTGATAACGATGCTGCATAGGAGATACGGATACATGTGTCATCCCCAAATGCATCCCCGGGGACCAGCGCAACCTGTTTAGGACATAAGAGAAAATAAATGAGTGGCAAGGAGCGGGGGCGCAGCCAGAACTTTTGACAAGGGATCAAAAAAGTAAAAAGAAAGTCTCTAGCGAATATTGAACCTGCAACTATGGGCTAAACATTAAGATCTTTGCCGCTGAGCTAAAGTTCCTATTGTGTTAAGGGGATCCAAAACTTAACAATTACAAATACTAAACAAATTGACATTATATGTACAGTGTAATTTTCCCCCATAGTTCCACCCCTAGCAAGGAGCATCCTAAAGTATTGTATTTCTGGATTTTGACCAGATTATATTTGCCTAACAATCGTGATGCAAACTGAGCTTCATCAAGACCTTGCACACGAAGCAAGCCAAGGAGTTCAACGACTTTCCATCAAGTCACTACTTCAGAGGCATAAAAGTACTTGGATTGAAGGCTTGAAGGCCAACATGCTAAAATGGAAGTACAAGGCTTCTCTGAAAGGAATACATGGAGCAGGGAGAAAAAGGGAGTGCAGACTCCACATATGAAATCTGTGAACCATATGCTGACCGTAAGTTGAATACAGAGCAAGAGTTTCCAGCTATGGACGGGGAGGAGTTCACTTAAGGAGCGTAGAATCCCCTTACGGCCCGTGACCTACACTGTACTTGAAAAGATAGGAAAGATTGGCTACTGTTTAGCATTTACGGAACCACATACAGACCGTACTTTGGCCACATACGGACCATGAAACTCACCTACGGCCATTATTGTCTATTATTTCCTTGCTTGTGTCTATCTTCTATCCTTTTAACTTTATTCTTGTTCTTAGTTTTAGGGTTTCAATTTACATGTATTCAATTTTGTATCAAATCGAGCATGGCATAGTTAAAGTGGAAACCTTTTCTGCAGAATCCCCAGGTCAGATGCTCAAGTAGATAACACACTCACATGGTCAGTATTAAGAGATGTTTGAAAGATGCAGTATCCATATTTTCTGAAAAAAGGTCAAGAGAGTGTATCCTAGAAATTGTTTTAGTGCAAGCAACTTCGGGCCAATAGGTAACTAAACCTAAGTTGTTCGGACTCGGGTGCGGGCGTCCGATACGGGTGCGGATTTAGAGGTCGGGTCCTTCATGATCTAAATTCTAAGATTCGGGAATACGGATCCATATATGGATACGGGTGCGGGAATTCGGCTAAAAATAATTCAAATATCTAACACTAGAGCTGTAAAAATATGTCTAAATTATGAGATGTTATATGAACTTACCGGGTACTTTGAGGAGAAANATATGAACTTACCGGGTACTTTGAGGAGAAAATATTGATCAAGAGAAGAATCACAGACGAAAATAAAAGGAAAAGGATTGACATAGAAATTTCTATACACACGGTATTCCATTTTCTTCAGTTTCACTTTAGCTTTTGGTTTTATTTGTCCCGAATTTTTCCGTCAATTTTGGTCAAAGTATCCAAAATCGATTGATCAGATCAGGTACGGATCCCCACACCCACACCCATGTCGTGTTTGATAGGGGTGCGGCACAAAAAGTGGAGTCTGAGCAACTTAGAACTAAACATCTGGCACATTAGTTGTTTTGTAATTAAGCTTTTTAAAGTTCAAAAAAAACATGAATCTTACTTGAGCTTTATCCAACAAATATCGGCAAAGAGATTCTGAGTTGTTGACGGTGCCAAATCCATCAAACTCTACTCCGTAATAAGAGCTTAAATCAATAAATAGATAAAATACTCCCTGAAAAAAAAAAGAAACGGAAAGTTTGGGCTCAATATATCAGGGGTAACAATGCAAAAAGGAAAGAAGTCAGCAGAGTTTTACTACTACTAGTAGCACATGATCCTGTTTCTCTACTTTTTAAGTCCTCCATTAAGAAACTTTACTATTAAGGACACTCATAATTCAAACAAATGGGCTGTTACCCGAGGCTCTAAAATTTTGACACCATCTATCTCCCCAAAGCTCCTGACAAGGAAATCTCGCCGCTCACGAAATGCTTTTTACCATAGTTGCAACTGCTTCTCCACAAGCATAACCCAGTCCCAAAACAGCCACAGCTGCTTTTTGGGAGATGCTACTTGCACCTGATGTGAACTGCAACAGCAGAGAAATAGATTTAGAAGTGAACTCTCACATAGGAGGAAAGAGACACTGGGTAATATGAAAATTGTTATTTAGACAGTGAACACGTCTTTTACTATTTTCCATGGGTCTATATTGAATAGGTTAATTCTGGACATATAAAAGACCACATTCAAGTAAGTACTTTAATGCATACATTAGCCACACTCCAATAATTATGGTTGGAAGAAAACTGGTTTGAATATCATCTTAAACTAAATCCAATGATGAAACTCAGTTTCCAGACCTGTTAACTTGTTAATAAGAGTTCTGAAGAAAGACCACATTCATTTAAGTCAATATAGTTGTTAAGGATAAAAGATATTACCTGGCTCTGGATCTTATTACATGCAGAAACAAAATGTTTAGGACCAGCAATATAGCCAAGTCTCCAGCCAGTCATTGCAAAAGCCTACAAGAATGCATATATATTATAAGGCACACCTCCAGATATCTTTTCCCATGTTTGTAAAAGAAATAGTCATTGCCAAGGAATTCCAGAAACGCAAGGAAAAAATAAGGAATTATAATTTTTATATCATAAGAGCTGCATTACCTTTGAGAAACCGTTTACAGTGAGAGTCCTATCCCACATACCAGGCAACGATGCAAAGCTGGTATGAGTTGCTGGTGCATAAATAATGTGTTCATAAGTTTCATCTGATATCACCTGCAGATCGGAAAACATTTTTTTGGCCAGCAAGGGGCAGTTAATATTCAGAGAACAGATTGGGATCACATTCGTATTCAAGACGAGTGAGATATGATGAACTTACAAGAAGCCTAGGATGCCTAGCCACAATCTCAGCAATCTCCTCAAGCAATTTCTGAGGGTAAACGGCCCCTGTTGGGTTGGATGGATAACAAAGAATAAGAAGCCTCGACTTTTCAGTCAGTTTAGATTCAAGATGCTTTGGGTCTAAGAGAAAATCTTTAGATATGCTGGTCGGAAGAATCACAGGCGTCGCATCTGCCATCCTTGCCATTTCAGGGTAACTCACCCAATAGGGAGCTGGAATAAGAACCTGTGCTGTGTACGTGGGTTAATAAGACAACAAACTTCAGAAAGTACTTCTCTTACATCTCAGAACTAACAAACAATCTTCATGACATTAATTGTCACTTTGGCAATACTCATTGAGTGATTTCTATCGTAAAATCCCACTGTTTACATCCATATTTGAGGGTGGAAAACTAAAGAGTATCCAACCTTACTGTTACCAGTTTCAAAAAAGTAG
>JACEIK010000304.1:415518-425742 GCA_018107945.1 Datura stramonium | reverse complement strand
CTATTATTGTTGATTTATTGGTCAGTGAATCTTTATAAAATTATATATAGTTAAAAGTTTATACCATCATATAATCGCAAGCATTTAAGTATAAAAGAAATACGAAGATATGTAATTCGTCAATGCAGTATCTTAAAATATTCTAATATCTTATTTATAAATTATAATTTGCTTAGTTAATAAAATTATAAAAATCAGAAAAGTTTTGATAAACTTTACAGAATTGTAAAATTTTCATGTTTGTGAAAATAAATCTACAATTCATAAAATTTAAATGGTATATCCAAACAAAGTCTTCTAACTTCAAAATTGGACTTTGATATTGCATTGACCATTCTTGTTTGATATTGTCTAGTTCATGGACAACTTGTAACTAATGAAGTACATAAGAATGTTTAATATACTTTAATATTTCAATTAAAAATATTTTGTTTTGAGTGTCACATCATTAATTAACCCCAAATAAACTAGTTTCACTATTTTTTTCCCCATTTTAATTGACTAGAATAATTGCACTAAGCAAAATTCCAAGAAAAGTAGGATTTCATAACCATTTGTGCATGTATTCAGATTGAATTGAATTGATAAAAAAGGCAGATAATAAAGAAGATGCTTTATTGTCCCCATCTGCCTTCTTTTCTCACCTCATCACCAAAAAAAATTAATAATAATAAAAAAAAAATCTTGAATTTATTCTCTAATGGCAAACACAATACTAAATAAAATTGGGTAGAATTATATTTGAATGATCAGTTGCATGAGTTTACTATCGAAATTATCATTAATTATTTATTAAAACATACTTTAACTATTAGTATAATATGTAATAGTTCAAATAAAAAACTCGCCGTTTCAAATAATTTAGATATGAAACTCAAAAAATTTGAGGAATATTAACTCTAAATTAAACAAATAGTTCCTCAAATGGTCCCCTGTTTGTTTCTCATAAAGCAAACTCAAAATCATATTCTCATTTCAACTAATGAAGAAGCATTTTTTTTTTCATTACTCACTCTTTTTATCAATCTTTCTCTAGTCCCAATGCAAGAAAAGAACTTGTGGGAATACTAGTACCAGTAGAAGTATTACTTAAGGGAGTGACAATTTTTTTTTGGGGGGGTATTTTCTTGTGTTGTTTCTTTTCCTTCTTCTTCACTACTACTACTGAATGCAAGTCCCAATGGGGATAAAACTTTTTCAGCCTTTGTACATCACTACTACTTTCTTGATTTTTCTTTCTTTGATTCTTGTTGTACCAGGTTTTGCTGTTGATCCTTTTACAGAAGCACTCTTGAGCTTAAAATCTGAAATTGTTGATAATTCCAACAGCCTAAGTGACTGGATTTTGCCTTCTGGTTCTACTGAGACAATTTCTGCATGTTCTTGGTCTGGTGTGAAGTGCAATGAAAATTCTTCTTTGATCATTGGTTTGGATCTTTCAGTGAAAAATCTTGGTGGGGTTTTCTCAGAGAACCAATTTAGTATTTTTAGTGACCTTGTTGATCTCAATTTGAGTCACAACTCATTTTCTGAGAAACTCCCTGTTGGGATTTTCAACCTCACTAATCTGAGAAGCTTGGATATCAGTAGGAACAACTTTTCTGGTCATTTCCCAAGTGGGATTTCAAATCTTGATTCTCTTGTGATTCTTGATGCTTTTAGCAACAGCTTCTCAGGGCCTTTGCCTAAAGATGCTTCAGAAATTGAGTCACTCAAGGTACTGTTAGGGTTTGCCCTTGTTCTCTACCATAATCTGAATTACTTTTCTTGGTGTAAAATTCTAATGCTTTCTTTTATATTAGTTTTTTCATATGCAGGTCAATTGATCAACTTTTTTAGTATAATTCTGTTTGTTTTGTTGACTTCCGCATGACACCTTGTTATTTTGATCCCAACAGGTGCTGAATTTTGCAGGGAGTTATTTCAGTGGGCCAATCCCTTCTGAGTATGGCTCATTCAAGAATCTTGATTTCATTCACTTAGCTGGAAATTCTCTGAGTGGTAAAATACCACCAGAATTAGGGATGCTGAAAACAGTTACTCATATGGAGATTGGTTATAACTTATATGAAGGAAACATTCCTTGGGAACTTGGGAATATGAGTAGGCTTCAGTATCTTGATATTGCTGGTGCAAATTTATCTGGTTCAATACCAAAAGATCTCACTAACTTAACAAATCTTGTGTCACTTTTCCTATTCAGAAACCAGCTTAATGGTAAAATTCCATGGGAGTTTGGAAAAATCAATTCTTTATCAAGTTTGGATCTTTCTGATAATTTTCTTTCAGGTCCAATCCCTGAGAGTTTCTCAGAGTTGAAAAATCTAACCTTGCTTAGTGTTATGTACAATGATTTAAGTGGAACTGTTCCTGAAGGAATTGCCAAGCTTCCACAGCTTGATACACTTCTTATATGGGACAATTTGTTTTCAGGTTCACTCCCAAAAGACTTAGGCAAATATTCAAAGCTGAAATATGTTGATGTTTCAACAAACTATCTAGTTGGTAGCATTCCACCAAGTATATGTTCAGGTGGGGTGTTATCAAGGTTGATTCTTTTTTCTAATAATTTCACTGGTGGACTCTCTCCATCACTTTCCAATTGTTCCTCTCTTGTTCGGATCCGTATCGAAGACAATTCATTCTCAGGTGATATCTCTTTGAACTTTGGCAAGTTTCCTGATTTGTCATATGTTGATATGTCTAGAAATAGGTTCAGTGGAGGGATTCCTGCTGATATTGCCTTAGCTTCCAATCTTCAGTACTTCAATGTGTCTAATAATCCAAACCTTGGAGGCACAATCTCTGAAAAGACATTGTCTTTGAACTCACTACAGAATTTCTCAGCTACCAATTGTAGCATTTCAGGAGATTTTCCTCCTTTTGGACCCTGCAAATCCTTAATGGTTCTTGAATTGAGTATGAACTATATTTCTGGGATCATGCCTCAAAGCATAAGCAACTGCCAAAATCTTGTGAGCTTAGACTTGGCCAACAACAATTTAAGTGGTCAGATACCTGTAGGACTTGCTAGCCTTCCTGGTATTAGTGTTGTAGACCTGTCACACAATAGTTTTAGCGGTTCAATTCCAGCCAAGTTTGGAAGTTCTTCCAGCTTAAAACTTCTTAATGTGTCATTCAACGATCTCTCGGGTTTGATTCCTTCCGAGAAGAGTTTTAAGGCGATGGATAGTAGTGCCTTCTGGGGTAATCCCAAGCTTTGTGGGACACCGTTGAGGCCTTGTCGTGGACCCAATGGACTGGAGTTGGGAAGCAGAAGGACACAGAAGTTGGCTTGGGTGCTCATTACCTCTGGAATCATAGTATTGGCTATTACAGCTGCAGTTTTCGGAGTACTTTACTTCAGAAGAAGAGGTCAAGGGCAGTGGAAAATGGTTTCTTTTAGTGGACTTCCTCAGTTTACAGCAAATGATGTTTTGAGGAGCTTCAATTCTATCGAAGAAGCCACGGATATGGTGCCACCTTTGGCAGGTTCTGATTGCAAAGCTGTTCTGCCAACAGGAATTACCGTCTTGGTTAAGAAGATCGAATGGAGACCAGAGAGAATGAATGCTATATTGGACTTGATAACTAGGATGGGCCACGCAAGGCACAAGAATTTGACCAGATTGTTGGGATTTTGCTACAACAAGCGTATGGCTTACCTGTTGTGTGACTACTTACCTAATGGAAATCTAGCCGAAAGGATCAGGATGAAGAGAGATTGGGCAACCAAGTATAAAACGATTGTGGCAATTGCTAAGGGACTGTGTTTCCTGCATCATGATTGTTACCCCGCGATTCCTCATGGTGATTTGAAGGCAAATAACATTGTGTTTGATGAAAACATGGAACCTCATTTGACCGAATTCGGTGTTAAATTCTTGATTCGATTAAATAGTGGTCCGTCCACAGCAAGAGTTGGAAATGAAGCAGGTATGCACTTAAACCTTCTAGTAAAAGATGCAGCTGCAGCAAAAAAATTTGTTGAATACTTACTGATCCTAATATAAGTGTTTAATCATCTTAACTTGAATGATGACATAAGTTAAATAGTTACTGATCCTTATAGAAACTCTTGCAAATCTTGTTTAATTGTGTCAAACAGGTGAAATCGAACGAGCTGTTAAGGAAGAACTTTACAGGGACATATACAACTTTGGTGAGGTCATTTTGGAAGTCTTGACAAACGGGAGGCTGTCAAATGCAGCGACGAGCATTCAGAACACCTCCAAGGAGGTTATTTTGAGAGAGGTTTTGGTTGAAAATGATGTTGTTCCATCGAGCTCGGTCCAGGAGGAAATAAAACTGGTTCTTGAAGTTGCTTCACTCTGCACCAGAGTTAGACCCTCAGATAGGCCATCAATGGAAGAAGCACTAAAACTTATAACTGGTTTGAAGAAACAAGGCTAAGCATAAAAAGATATTGTAAAGTATCTTTGTTTTATTTCAGTTGATTTTGGTTACTTCATCTGGTCAAGAAGTTGATGCTTTTTACTTTTGTCAGGAATAGAATGTTTTGATGTAAAGTAGAGGAATGTAAGTATGTTGTATCCTCAGCAATATAAGGTCTGCTGTTACTCTATCTCTTTTTAGATGTTTTCAAATCATTGTTCAACTTTATTCTTGAGAATGAAATGGTATTATAAAGTAAGGCATCCTGGTGCTCTAAGTTTTCGAGGGGTTCGAGAAAGAGCCAGACCATAAGGGTTTATTTGTATGCAGAGCAGCCGCTGTTTTCACAGCTTTAACTTGTGATCTTCTGGTCATGGCAGCAACTTTATCAGTTATGTTAAGCCTTCTTTCACTATTATAAAGTTTCAGACTCCTGATATTTTTTGTGGGAAATTTTATGTAAATGTACTCTTCCGCCATCTAGTTTATCAACATGATCGAAGTATACGTTATTTATGCACTTCAACTATATATATTGGGCATAGATATGTATATTTAGTATAAAGTATATACTATCTATGCACTTTGTACATATTTTGTAAACTAGATAACTCATATATGATCGATATTTATGTATATCGAATAAAATAAATAAATAGTGAATTCTGCCGGCTATTTGGGTAAAAATCCATTTTTGAATCTTCTTTTCTTTTTTCCTCATGTGAATGTCATTATCTAAATATGCTTACTCAAGATAAGTTTTGACATTGTAATGATTCTTATTCTCAAGATGAGATAATATCCTTTAGTTTGGGATTGATTCTAAAGTGACACTATATCATTTCAATAATATATTGTATGGACGAACATAGTGGGGTCTGGGGAGGGTGGAATGTACGCAGACCTTACCACTACCTTAGAGGTAGAGGTGTTGTTTCCGGTAGACCCTCAATTTTAAGAGAAACAGGCCCAGCAATGAAATAACAACATAGAGGACAACTTATAATATCAACAACAGTTATTGCTCGCACCAAAACACACAACAGCAATACACTAAACGATAAATAAGTAGCATCAGGTAAAAACAAACAACGAAAGACAGGAATTATAAGAGCATAATTAGACCTACCCCTGAGAACGAGAAAGTCGTGTTACACACAGCTCCCTACTACCCTGCCACCCTAATCCATGTACCCCATACCTTTCTATCTAAGGTCAAGTCCTCGGTAAAATGCAGCTGAGTCATATCCTTTCTAATCATATATTTGCTTCATTTCACATATTTTAAAAACATATTTGATAATTTTCGCTTGTTGATCATCTTATAAGGTCAATTAATGAATATCGTTAATTTATAAAAATAAATTTAAACTAAGTATTAAACAATAAAAGCATATAATATTAACAATAGTCATATTCGCTCAATTTTAAATTAATAAAAATATATTTATTGCATATTTGACCCTTTTTTTTAATAGAAAAAGGTATACACGTTTTGTCACTTTACATCTTTTATTTTAATTACTCTGATCATTTTATTTTACTTGGTCGTTATATTGAACATATACTTTTCGTTTATTCTATTATTAAACTAGGAGAATCTTACACGTGATTCTTTGTCGCTTTCTCTAATTTGTAGTCTCCCATTAAAAAAAGCAACTTGTCAATGTCATGAAATATCACGCAAACAATTAAAATTGGAGGAAGTTTAATAGAATTAGATCAGTGCCTTCTGCTACCAACTTTACTCTGTCTTCTTACTTTACCTCAACATTCTAAAATGATTCTCCCAAGTCATACAGAGAATTCTCACTTGTATACTGTTGTTGTATCTTTACTGACCTTTTCTTTGCTACCCTATGCTCTCTGCTCATCAAAAATTCAGGTGGGAGGGAATGAAACAGACAGAATATCACTACTTGCATTCAAGAATATGATCATTGATGATCCATTCAGGATCATGGACTCCTGGAATGAAACCACTCATTTCTGTGACTGGCCTGGTATCTCATGTGGTCGCTTTCACCAACGAGTCACACTTTTAGATCTTAGTTCTCTGAAACTGAGGGGTACTCTGTCACCAAGCATTGGCAATCTGAGCTTTCTTTATGTGCTTAAGCTCCAAAATAACAGCTTCTCTGGTGAAATTCCATCAGAGCTCGGCTACTTACATAGGTTACAGATTTTACGCCTTGACAATAACTCATTCACCGGTCGTATTCCTTCAAACACTTCTGGTTGCTTCAACCTTGTTTCTGTTGATCTTTCATATAATATGATGGTCGGCAGAATTCAAGCAGAATTAGGAACATTGTTGAATCTCCAACAAGTTTTTCTTGTTTCTAACTACTTTACAGGAGGTATTCCGCTTTCTCTTGGTAATCTTTCTTTACTTGGTACCTTTTTGGCGAGCAAGAACAATTTGATAGGGAAAATACCTGATGAATTATGTCAATTGCCCAACTTAAAGTACTTTGCAGTGAATGAGAACAATTTAAGTGGAAGCCTGCCTCCTTGTCTTTTCAATCATTCCTCTATGGTGGCCATAGATGTGGGAACAAATCATATAAAAGGGACTTTGCCTCCATTGTTCGGTATTACTCTTCCTAATTTGCATTTCCTTAGCATTTATAGAAATACTGTAACTGGAAATATTCCAGTAACATTATCAAATGCCACAAATCTTCAGTTTCTTATTGCTGGTAGAAATGGACTCACAGGAAAAGTACCACCCCTTGGAAATTTGTTGAAAATGCGGAGATTTTTAGTTGCTTTCAATCATCTTGGGAAGGGGGAGGATGATGACCTAAGCTTTCTTACCACATTGGTGAATGCCACCAGCTTGGAGCTTTTGGAGCTCAATACAAATAATTTTGGTGGAGCCTTACCTGCATCTGTTAGTAATCTTTCGTCTGAGCTTATAGAGCTTTCGTTGTCTTACAATCAGATTTCTGGAGAAATCCCAAGAGGGATATCCAATCTCAAGAAGTTAGAGGCCTTTTTTGTGGCTTACAACAGATTTCATGGTGAAATTCCTTCTGAAATTGGGGATCTGATAAATCTGCAAGAGTTGGCTTTACTTGGAAATCAGTTCTCTGGCCAAATTCCAATCTCATTGGGAAATTTAGCTTCTTTAACCAAACTCAGTTTAAGAGAAAATGATCTCCAGGGGAGAATTCCTTCCAGTTTGGGCAAATGCCACAATTTGGAACTGTTGGATCTTGGTTCAAATAACCTTACTGGTTTCATACCATCAAAAGTTCTTGAACTCTCATCATTGTCAGAGGGCGTGGACCTGTCTCAGAACCACTTAACCGGTTTCCTTCTGATGGAAATTGGGAAGTTGAGAAATCTAGGCTACTTAAACCTGTCTGATAACAAGTTGCAGGGCCAGATTCCTAACACTCTAGGTACTTGTGTGAAACTTGAAGCACTAGACTTAAAATCTTGGTTCAAATAACCTTACTGGTTTCATACCATCAGAAGTTCTTGAACTCTCATCATTGTCAGAGGGCGTGGACCTGTCTCAGAACCACTTAACCGGTTTCCTTCTGATGGAATACCAGTTGAGAAATCTAGGCTACTTAAACTCCACTGATAACAAGTTGCAGGGCCAGATTCCTAACACTCTAGGTACTTCTGTGTGAAACTTGAAGCACTAGACTTAAACAGCAACAACTTTCAGGTAGTATTCCTTCAACCATGAATAATTTGCGAGGCCCTCAAACCAGACCTTTCACAACAATCTGTCAGGTGGAACTTCAGAATTTTTGAAGGACTTAAATTTCTGCAGATTTAACATCTGTCTAGCAATAATTTCGAAGGTGCAGTCACAATAGGAGGCATCTTTAGCAATGCTACTGCTGTTTCCATCATAGGAAATAAAAAGCTCTGTGGGGGTGTGCCAGGGTTGGACCTTCCGGCTTGCATTGTCGAAGTAAAGAAAGAAAGAAGATCAGGTTTTCCCTTGAAAATAGTAATTCCTGTAGTTAGTGGACTTATAGGGTTGACATTGATAGTGTGTATTCTTGGCATACGACAGTTAAATGGCTCGAGAAAAGCACCACCTACAGATATACATGAAAACTCGACTTTAAGAGTATCTTATCAGTGTCTCCTTAGGGAAACCGATAGATTCTCTGCATCAAATATGCTTGGCATGGGTGCTTTTGGGACAGTATATAAAGGAATTTCGCAACACGATGGTACAGTTTTTGCTGTTAAGGTACTGGACCTCTCACACCATGCAGCTTCCAGGAGTTTTTTAGCTGAATGTGAGGTTCTAAAGAACATCAGACATCGGAATCTTGTAAAGGTGCTAAGTGCATGCTCAAGTGTTGATTATGAAGGTAATGAATTCAAAGCAATAGTTTATGAATTCATGGATAAGGGGAGTCTACAGGACTGGTTGCATTTCACTCCACAGGAGAACTCTGAGTCACAGGAGCACAAAAAGCTTGGGTTTCTTCAAAGATTAAACATTGCCATTGATGTCTCTTGTGCTCTAGATTATCTCCATAATGATTGCCAACCCCCAGTAATTCACCGTGATCTGAAGCCAAGCAATATTCTCCTCGATGAGAACATGACTGGACATGTTGGTGATTTTGGTTTGGCAAGATTTGTTCCACCAGCAATTCCGAACTCATCAGCAAATTCAAAAAGTTCTACAGGTGTAGGAGGAACTATTGGTTATACACCTCCAGGTAATACAGCCTTGAGAATTCCATGTTTTTTACTCTCTCCCTCGGTTATTACACTCACCTACTTAACTTAGGCTCAAGTGTCGAAACAGGAGATCTTGTCGAACCTAGTGTGCAGTACAAGCATCTACATTCCAGTTGAAGTGGCTTCCATTGTTTAGCTCCGGAAGCACCCAAGTTTTTTGACTTAGGGTTTTACTTCCCATATTTTCTTAAGTAAAATCTTGTCTAAAAATCGAATGACTGAAGAACATATAGGAACCAAAAGAGTTTAATAATAGTCATCACACAACTGACCATAATTGTCTTCTAGACTGGCTTATTTTAAACTCTGCTAAGCCTTCTATGCATTATCCATAAATCAAGATTTCTGCTGTCATATATATGTATTCATCAGTCTTTTGGGAAGAATTTCTCTAATTCTGTGATATTTCTCGTTGACATGTAATATATCACAGAATTGGGTATGGGAAGTGACGCCTCAATCTATGGAGATGTATACAGCTTTGGCATACTGCTCTTGGAAATGTCTACTGGGAGGAAACCAACTGATGAAATGTTCAAAGATAGTTTAAACCTTCATAACTATGCCAAGTCTGCTTTACCAGAGAGAGTGATGCATATTACAGATGCCATTCTTCTCCAGGAACGAGATGAACTTGGAACGAAATACAAACTTGATGACAACACAAGCAGTGCCGGCGACATATTTCTGTCTTTCTTAGTTAAGGTGATCCAAATCGGAGTTTCCTGCTCCGTGGAATCTCCAAAGGAAAGAAAACGGATCAGTGATGTCGTTGCAGAACTCATTTCATTGAGGAAGTTGTTCTTGGAGCAAGCATACTGGAAAGATAAGGTTATAAACTTCCACCTGCATTGACAGATGACAGGTTTAGTGTTAGTACTTGTCATGCTTAGTCACATGAGGTTAATCTGCTCTAGGAAACAAATTCATGAGTTTTAGGCTTTGATTCTCTTTTAATTTGTAGTTATAAAGCTGTACATTCCTAATAAAAGATAAAACTAAAGATAGCTCTTCGCACGTTTCTTAGTTTAGAATTTAGATGCCTTATTTATTATCTTGAGAGAACTATAGCTGCTAGACTAATAGATCAATGAATAGCCA
>JACEIK010000304.1:370999-383431 GCA_018107945.1 Datura stramonium | reverse complement strand
AGGTTTCACCCCGTATTCCTATTCCCGTGGGTTCGACATTCCGGTTCTTAAAAAGAGCCACTGTATTACTTGTACGACCCATACACTTGCGGGCTCATCAGAGGTCAATACCAAAATCAATCTCCCACTCGGGAGGAATTCCCGGTAAATCATCTGGGAACACTTCTGAGTATTCGCACACTACAGAAACTGACTGGATAGTCGGAGTTTCGGATGTATCATCCTTAACCCTAAATAGATGGTACACGTAATCCTTAGAATCATCTTTCTGTCCTTAAGGTATGAAATGAAACGGCCTACAGGCATTGCTGAACTACACTTCCACTCTAGGACTGGCTCACCTGGAAATAGGAACTCTACCGCCCAGGTTCTACAATTTAATAAGGCATTACATGCATGTAGCCAATCCATGCAGAAGATAACATCAAAATCTATCATGGCTAGCTCTACCAAATCTGCTAAGGTGACTTTCTAAAGGACTGTGACAAGGCAATTTCTATATATCCGTCGAGCTATAACTGAATCATCGACTGGAGTAGAGACTGAGAAGGGTTCTGATAGGATTTCGAGACTGACTCCGAAACTACTAGCAACATAGGGCATCACAAAAGATAAAGTAGTCGTGGGTCTAACAATGCATATACATCAAGGTGGAATACTCGTAACATACTGGTGACCACATCTAGTGAAGTCTCCTGCTCCTGTCGAGATGCAAGGGAATAAAACCTGTTCTGGTGCTGGCCACCACCTACATTGGTGGACACACCCTGCTGAGCTGGGTGTGCTGGTGCTGCTTCTGAGCTGGTAGCTTGAGCACAACCTCTACCATCACCCCGTCTAGCCAACGGACACTCCCAGCGCCTGTGCCTTGGTCTACTACACCTAAAACAAATATCTGACCCAATCAAGTACGCCCTGTCTGCATGCTACTCTGGCCACTCGAACTTGAGGCTCTGCTCCCCTAATCACCTCGCGGTTTGGATGGTGTACTAGACGATGATGGCGCTTGAGCTAATGACCTCTAATGAGACTGCTGGCGATATTCGCCTCTCGATATCTGCAGAGAGAACCCATAATTGTCTGTCCTGGCCCTCTTAGCCTCTCTCTCTCTCTCAGATGCACTGCCTCCATCTGCTGTGCGTACAAAACCAACCGAGGAAAATCAATGTCCTGATGAAGCATGTCGATCCTACAATCCTTGTCCAGGTAGTCCGCTATTCCATGTACAAACCTATTCACCCAACCTCTCTGATCAACCACTAGCTCTGGTGTAGACTTGGACAAATAAGTGAACTCCAAAGAATACTCCTGGACTGTTATGTTGTCCTTCTTTAGGTTCACAAACTCTGCTGCTTTAACATCCCTTATCTCACAAAGGAAAAACCGATCCAAAAATGCGGTATGGAACTCATCATAACCAATAGGCCCAGCTCCAACTGTCCTGCTATCCTTCCATTGCCTGAACTAGATGTGTGCAATCTATTTAAACTAATATGAGGCTAGGTCGGTGAACTCATCTCCAGTCACCCCCATGATGTGGGTGATCTTTAGAACTTCATCGATAAATTCATGTGGATCCTCGTCCACTTTTGATCCAAGGAACTCCAGAGGGTTCATCCTCAGAAAATCTCTCACCCTCGTTGCCGCCATATTCCCATTTTGAGGGACATGCACTACTGCCTATTGGTTGAACTGGGTAGTCAAAGCCTGAGCTAGCATCTGAATGGCAGCCCTAAACTCCGCGTGGGCCACCTGCTCGGGTACATGATCTTCATGGGCTAGTGGGGCATGCTGGTGCCCATCCTCATTGCCATTCTCATGGCCATTTCCATTTTCATTTCTTCTTCCATTGACGTGATGAGGAGGCATGATTCTGCAAATGCGTATAGCACGAGTTAGAAGGATAGAGAGACATTTCATCGTACTACATAGATCATGAAAGAAGGGAACATTTTCGAAAATATTTCGTAGCCTCTTTTTCATAAGTGTGGCGCACTTCACACCTATAAAAAGACTCTACTTAACGCGACTTTTGGACACCCTAGGACACTCCAAAACCTAATGGTCTGATACAAAGTTTGTCACGACCCGAACATAGGCCCGGATAGAGAGACTAGATAAAGAACTCCAAGAGTCTCCAAGTCGACCCATGGAATGAAATAACAACTAAGAGCATACTATAAACAAATATTGATATAATAAAATATGTTTAAGCAGAAGTCTGCATACATATAAAGTTAATACGAAATCAGAAATAACAAGTTGATTTCTACATAATGTCTGAATAGCCTCTAACATAACTGATGAGCTGATGGGATAGCATACCCAACTAGCTCGATGAAAGTCTATAATTCAAAGAACATAACTATAGATAACTGAATATCCTCGAAGGATGAGGACTCACCAATACTGGATAGACAGGTCTGAGAGGGGAGCAGGACTAATGATGCGGCTGAGACTGATCCCTCGAACCTATATCATGAAACAATACAGAATAGAGTATGTGGTCAGTACTTGGAATGTAGTGAGTGTGCAAGATAAGTAAAACGGATAGTTAAAATACATAAGAGTAGGACAACATGATCATAAAGTAAATATCATAATGTAAATATAAGGGCTCAAGGTTTTCAAAACATTCATAAATCAGTCATAACATAATCGTAGGAGAAAACTTTATTAAACATAACTTGAGCCAAAGTAACATAAACATAACCATGCATAAATCATGAGGAACAATGGAAAACCGACACCATCATGATAGAGCCTTACATGATGTCCCACTATTTCACCCAAGTGGCCAGGACCGTCCCCGGCTTGCCAGGCAGGGGGACGTGCGTGCTTGGTGATATCACAGGGATCCAATAATATATATATCTACAGTGGCATTAAGCTCTGAGACCACGAGGTTTATTTGAATGCAGGGTCTACTCGGTGCTAGACACTTCTCCCAAAAACATACACATGAGGGCTCATATTTTAATAGTAAAATCATTCATGAAGTTCATGTCCAAATAAATAATAACATGAGGGATCTCACTTGAGATACATGATTAGCCATGAATAAGGACCCGTGAATCAGCCAAGAGTCATAAATCCATAATCATGAAATTCATGCCTACTTATAAAACATGTATATACTTGATATTCATAAATACATGATGATTACTTGAGAGAAATCATATCATAAATCATAAATCATGATTTAGGGCTTAAGAAGATCAAGATCATAATGAAATCATAACTTGACTTTTCATGAAGCATACATAATTGGGCATAATTTAATTAAAATTTGAAACTATAAATTAATAATCAAAATAAATATAAAATCTACCCATAGATCATAAAACATGATTTGATACATAAAGAGAATTGACCCATAGATAGATCGTAGAGAATTTCACAAAAATTGGAATAAACCCCATAAGATCATGAAACTTGAATCTAGCATTGAACCCATGGAGTTGAGAAGAATTTAGAGCATGAGAGTGAAAGAAACTCTTATTCATAGCCTCGCATACCTGGGTAAATCTTATTAACACTCCCACTTGAAAGCCCAAAGGAAATTGGAGAAAATTTGAAGAAATTCTTCAAACTTGATCTTCAAGGAAAGGCTCTATGTTGCATGCATGGAGTGGAGATATTTAGAATAGGTTTAACACCCTTAAAATCCTACTAATTGAGTTTAGAATGATGTAGTTTAGGACCTTAGGGCTTAGGAATGACGAAAATACCCTTAATGAAAAACCTGAAAATTTTGCACTGCCAGTGATAACGACCTGTATAACGGGTCATTACTAGATCCCATGGGTCATTACTAGATCCCATGGGTCATTACTTCCCTCGTTGCTTCATCCCATTTTCCAATCACAGGTCTGCTACCATGACCGGACACGACGAGTCATTACTAGTCCCAACGACTCATCGTCATCATCCGTTTCCACCACTGCCCCCTTCCTGGAAATTCTTCCAACGGATACATACAACGACCCGTGGCTCCAAATAATGAGTTGTTCCATGACTCGTGCCTACCTCATTGACCATGACCAGCCTCACAATGACTCATTTTCAATGATCCGTTACATCAATCAATAGGTCATCCTTAGACCCGTTGTCACAAAACTTCTCACAGCAGAACCCAACCACGATTGCTTCCCACGATTCTTCATACCTACCAACGACTCATACCACGAGTCGTTCTTAGGAAAATTTTTGGTTTCTCTACTACTTTTCATTTTAAATCCCGAGTCTAGTCTTAAGCACTTCCGGAGTATTACAACATCATAGATGAAGAAAGGATCCTGGAGAAATTTCAATTGCGGATTTCCCAACATCAAACTAGCAAGACGACCACATGCTCATCGAGCTGCGATGTTAAATTAAGTGCTTCTTGGGAGGCAACCCAAGCATTTTGGACTAATGAGTGTTGTTTGATGCAGGTATACCTAACATTTTGAAGAAAAAATCAGTCAAAATAGAAGGCCCAAATTTTCATCCGTAAAGGACAGCCAAATGGATGGACCGCTCTTTCAAGAGATGGATCATCTGTCTAAACGTCCATTGCTACCTTTGCTGCAGCCAAACAGGGAGTTTGTACAACCTTGGTTCTTGCATTCTATTGTTGTTAGTGCATTGAGGGAACTGAACCATCTTAGGATGGGAATGGGTATCATTTGGCATGCATGTATTTTGATTGAACCTGTGAATATGTGTGATCCCAGCACAATGTAGTCCAAATTTTACAGTTTTCTTAGTATAGCTTCTTATTTTTCTTTCCTAGATTAACTTCTTTTTTCTTTTATAGTGTAGAGCCCTCCTTGGTTTTCTTAGACATGGTTCTTTCCCAAAAGGTTTACTTTATGTTGAATCTGGAAAAACAAAAGTAGTTAAGTGTCATAGTGTTGGGCCCGATGATGGATTTATTAGGCAACTTTATTAAGGGTACCAGTATACTTTGTTGAGTTGTCTTAGAATAATTAGATTGTTTTTGACTTAGCTGGTGGTGACAATGTAGCTTTTTGCATGTTTGAGCTGATTTTTTAAAACAATTTCCCCCCTAAAAATTTTTGGCGTAGTTGTTTGACATTGAGTTGTATATCTCCATTTGTGATATGAAATTATTGGCAATATGTTCCTAGCTGAGATTGATTTTTTAGTCAATTTTATATCCATCTACCAATGTGTGGAAAAGAAAAAATTGCTTGTTCACTTAATTTGATCACACACTAGAACTTGCCTTGATACATGTGTCTGAATTTAGGAGTGGCTATGTGTTGTAGAGATGAACTTAGGCCTTCTTTATGCTTCACAAGCCACATATGCCTAAAGAGACCTTCCAAATGATGCATGAATTCTTAGTCTCCCTCTTTGAGTCTATTACCTTTTTCTTGATTAATTGTAATGTAAGACAAAGCCAATTCTCAAGTTGACCTCTTTTGAACCCATCCTCATTGACACTTGAAAAGTAATGAAAAATGAGCAAAAAGTTTTATGTTGGGAGTGAAAAGGAGGGAAAGAAAGAAATAGGAAAAAAAGATATTGTATGAGCACATCTCAAGTGTGATTGAACAATGAGCTAAAAAGAAGAAAAAGAAAAGAAAGCAAAAAGAGAAAAAGATAAAAATGAAGTTTGAGCTCACAAAAATACTTCGGGGTGTGAAAAATACCAAAACAAAAGATGGGGTAAAAAGAAGGGATCAAAAAGATGAAAAAAATTGTGGAAACATGATAAAGCAGTTAAGGAGGGTAAGTGAGTCACTTAAAGCATATATTGTAGCCTACCAACCTTCATTACAAGCTTATAAAAGTCTTTATGTGATCTCAATTCAGATACCCGAAAATAAAGGCACTTGAGTAAATAGGCAAGCATATGGTAGTTGTGAGCTATCTTGTGAAATTCTTTGTGAGAGTTGAGTGCATTTTTCTTCACTCTTTGTCTTGTGCATCCTTGTGGTGTGTGTTGTCATTACTTTGGAAAAAAGGACATTTTTCTTGGTCTAATTGTGAGGGCATGTGGATTTGAATGGCTGGCATGTTTTACTTCTCTAGTTTGGGTATATTCATACTGATATGATATCATGAGTGGAGGTTGCATGCTTAGTCCAAATAGTTGCGAGAAAACTATGTTTTGATGTATAAAGGGGGTGGCTAGATTGAATTTGATGTGTTGATAGTTGTTGCTGAAAACCACCCTAGTCATGATAATTTGTGAGTCCGAGATATTAGTTAGGTTTAGGGTAGTTCTCTTCTTGGTTTGCTTGAGGACAAGAAAATACATTAAGTTGGGGGTGTTGATGTATCAGTGATTAGCGACACATCCTTACATCTTTTTATAGCATTTTGCATGTCATTTGGAGTAAAATTATGTAGAAACTAAGCTTATCGTGCTATGTTTCAGGATCCTAAGACATTGGATAAAAAAAGGAGCTAAGGCCATAAAACTGCTCAACAGACAAGGTAAAAGACAGATCATCAGTCTGAAGAATAGTCCATCTCTTCCCAGCTGCAAATTTCAAAAACCCATAAAATTGAGTCCTTAAAGTACGGTTGAAAGAACGGTCCGTCAATTGATAGCTGGATCAGAGCTTGGCAGAATGGAATTTCTCTAGTACGAAGTGAAGTATGACCATCTTTCCAAAGGATGGTCCATCTCTCGAAGAATGACATATCAAGGGATAGAAGTAGAAATGTAAAGGACCATCCATCCTTCCAAAGATGGTCCGTCCCTGCTCATTTGGAACTCCGACATTCAAATTTAGTGGGCTTTTTGGAGCATAGTATAAATACATGTTTCTTGTAACTTTTGAGAAGATTTTACATTCCTTAGTGCATTACTAGTGCAGAGAGTAGATCATAGTTAATTTTATCCCTAGTTTCAAGTAGATTGTAGATCTAGATTTTGTAATTGAAGATTATCATCTATCAAGTGAAGATTTCAATTCCTATTGGTAAGAATGTCCCATTACTTTGCTTTTTGTCTTCTTCTAGCCATGGATAACTAAATCCAGATCTGGGGTTGTGAACCTTAATGATCCTAATTTGTTAAAATTGAGTTTGGGATATTGAACATTTGATTGATTTTTTCTTTGTGGTTTGTGATTGGTGATGAGAATCATCCAATCCTACCTAATTACTCTTATGAGCCTTGAAAGAGAAAATTTGAGTTGGGTTAGCATCAATCAACAATGACTCAAGGCATAACCCTTATTTAACCGATTCTCCTAGACATAGATTGAATTTCAAATTGACAAACAAGCAATTGGATAGAATGGAGTTCTCTTCAGTTTGATAAAATTGAAGTGGATTGACACATATGGTGATATTGAAAGATACTCATAGGTTACCTAAGTAAATTACTTGCATGTTCAGCCTTAGCCCTCTCAATTCTTTCACATTATGTGATTTAGGGGGATCGACCCAATATTGGGGTCACTTCCCTAGAATTATCAATTGTTTACAACCCTAGCTTAATACAATTGGTAGTTGTAGTTAAATTCTATCACTCTCAATTCGAATAGATCCTAATCTTGCAATTCTTTACTGTTGGTACTAGATAGGCTGGGCTTCGAGTAGTCTCTATGGTATTCAACTGTAACTCCTTATTGGGTTCTATATTTACATTAATTATTTACATCTGATATTGGGAGTAGATTTGAATGATATCAAATCACCCTATAAATGACTTTATTTTTAAAATTACTTAGACTAATTGGTATAGAATCTGAAAAGGTTTGGATCCTTTCCTTTTTAGGAGTTAAGACCATATTAGTTTGTATAATTGATTTAGATAGTGAATTCTCTTCAAAAAAGGCTTTGATTACATTAAAAAATCATCCCTAACTATGTCCCATCAAGTTTGATAGAAGCAACCGTTCAGCCTATCTGCCCCACTACTACTTTATCCCTTAAGTTCAAAAACCACCTTTTTAATTTCTTCTTGACAGGGGGAAGGGGTCTTAATAACCTCTCATTCTCCTCCTGTGACACTGATGCTGAAATATGGTTCAGCAACGATAGTTCTACATTTCCTTGTTCCCAAGTAAACTGCTTCATGTAGAACTTATAGCCTCCTCTGCTACCTTATCTCTGCCTTCTATCCATTCTCTATTTTCTTTTTGTATTCTATCAATAGCCAATCTCTTCCTCCTTTCATTCACTAGATTGTGGAAATATCTAGTATTTTTATCTCCATCTAAGAACCAGGTCGCTCATGCTTTTTGTCTTCAATACTCTTCCTCATAATGAAAATCTTGTTTCATTTCTTCCTAAGCCCTCTGTAATATTATTCTGTGTTCAGCTATTGAATCTTCTTCAAACAAACTTTCCTTAATCCTTACTATTTCTTCCCTTATCATTAGTTGTTTGACAATGTGTCCAAAGAAGTCTCTACTCCATTTAGTCAGTGCTACTTTGGTCTTTTTCATCTTTATAAATGTATTTGATTCCTCCTCTGCTACCCAATTCTCCTTTACCATATAAGAAACTAGAGTACTTAGTCTAGAAATTAAGAAACTTGACTGGTTTAATGTACTGGGTATATTGTTCACCATAAGATAGCAATGAAGGTGCATGATTCGATCTTGTTCTGGATAGCTGAGTTACCTCTGCAAATCTAAGTCAGTCTTGAAACTTTTGGTTAGCTACCATTCTATCTAGTCTCTTGAAAATGCAATCTTCATCAGTCCTTTCATTCCACCAAGCGAATGAATTACTTTTAAAACTTATTTCATCAAATTTACATGATTTTAGGAAAGTGATAAATTCTTCATATTCTTCTGGATACATTGACAATCCTCTTAACTTCTCATCTTTATTTTCTATGACAATAAAGTCCCCCTACTAGCCAAGGAAGGGTCATTGTGCTGGCTATGTCATACATATTCTCCCATAATACTAATCTGTTAGCTGCATTGCATTGGCATACACTATTTTTGTCATCAAATTTCTACCTGTCTCCTGAAATAACAATTTACGGGTAAGTTGTTGCTCTATGTCCATCACAATCTCCACTGATATTCCTCTCTCCATACACATCCAGATTTTCCATTCTGATTGTAGTTTGAGTATTGCACCCATAGCCTCATTTTGTACTTATGGATTTGTCTTTATTCTTAAAAAGGTTTCATTAATGCAATCATACAAAATTTTTGATGTCTATGTAGCATCTGTACTCTGTGAAATGTCTGTTGTGTGTTCATAAATCTAATATTCTAAAATAGTATTTTCAACATAATGATGCTATGGATTTTGCACCTCTCCTTGGAATTACTCTTGTAGGTTGTGGTGTCTCCCTACTCTTTCCTTTCTTGTTCCTCTAGTATTAGATAACCTTGCATCTAAGCCTCTTTCCTCTTGCTCTATGTCCTTCTTTTCTTCTCTTTTGTATTCTGCTTCAACCAACTGATGTAATACTATGGCCTGAGGTTCTTCAGAGGTGAGTGTTCTCTGTAAACTGCACTAGACTGCTTGTCTGATCTTTACTCTATTCCTAAATTATCTCCTATCCTCTCCTGAGTTTCCTGTCCTGTGTCCTCTCCACTACCTTGTATCAGTGTTTGTTCTGCTATATATTCTACTTCTTCATCTCCATTTTTATGTATTTTCTCTTTCATGTTTCCTTGTTGTGTATTTACTTCCCGTCCTGCCGTATGTTGACCTTGTGATATTTGCATTCTTGATTCTGAGTCACCAATTTGTTCGGTTATTTCTGTCTCCTTTTCAACTCTTCTTGATGTCTCCCATCTTCTTTTTTCTTCTTCTTCTCTTCTTTTCTTCCCATTGCTTCTTTGGGTGTTTTAGTGTTGTTTCTCTTTTTCTGTGTTACTTATTTTTGCTTTATCCCTGCCGATTTCTTCATTTGTCTCCAGCCCTATTTCATCCTCTTCCCCTATATTTTCTTTTTCTTCCCTTGTTGGATGTCTTTCATCCTTCTTTTCCCCATCCTTCTCATCTTTCTTTTGACTAGAATCTATCTTGGTTTTGTTCCTATTGTCTCATGCTGTCTCTTGTTATGTTTCTTCTTCAAGAACTTCAAATTAATTCTTAGTTGTGATGGTGTTGTTTGTGTTGGTTCCTTTACTGTTGTTTGTCGTCCCTTTTCCTTTCCTAGTTGAGTTCCATTGATCTAGTCCCTACTATTTTTTCATTTGCAAGCTTCCTTAGGAATTTTCTTGACAACATGTTTCCCTTTTGTTCTATTTGATTTCCTGTCTCTCTGTTGTTGTTTCTTTTATCCTTCTCTTATTCGCATTTCTCCCTATTCGCTTGATTCCCTTTATCATTAGGTACAACACTCCCCCTGTTGCTTTCTCTCTTAGCTATTATTTTTAGGTATCTGTATCTGCATTCCTCTAAGCTATGTCGTTGTAGCTTACACTTTCAATAGTATTTAGGCAAATAATCATATTGTATGTTCACCCTAATAGTCCTTATTGTTCTTGTAGCCTCATCTTCAATATCCATTCTCACATGATCAGGTAGGTTCACCATTAAGTCCACTAACACTTTCACCTTTCCGCAACTTGGTTAGGTCTTATTGGTAGTTGCGATGTCTAAGTGTAAATGGGTGCCTACTACCAAAGCAAGTGAGAAAAGCGCTTCCTTTACATAGTACATTGGCAGCAAATTGGGGAAGGATATCCATGCCATCGCCTTGGTAGTTTCCTCCTCTATCATGAACCTTGAGTCATATATTAGTGGCATCATTTGATAAGCATTCTCAATCTTAGAAGTAATATAGACCGCTGGTTTTGAAATTAGATTTATGAAATCCTTCTTCAATGCCAATCTTATCAATATATTTCTGTTTCTGAACAATCCTATTTGATAGTCTCCTTTTATTCCACTTTAATTTGGAATTGTGCTTCATAGTTCCTCCATATTTTGCCATCCATATGAAATTTTTTTAAAAACTGCATGTTGTAGGTTTTCTATCACGCCCATTTCTTCCACTTTTGTTTCTGACCATTTTACATGTGACTCCCTATGTAGTAGCGTCGCTGGTTTGTATGGAATCTTAGGCAGATTGTTAGGTTTTTTTGATCATATGGCACTTGGATTCAACACATTCACATAATTTAAAATAGTTGGTTTGAGGTCCCAGGTCATTGGTACTGGAAAATCCTGGTCAGTCACATTTCTAGTGATTGTCCAGGGACCAGATTGGCCATGAATGATGTTACTAAAGCTCAAACTAGGGTTTTGTGTATATGAAGATAGAGAATAGATCATTTTAGGTCAAATTCAAAGAGTTTTTACTATAGACCTGATTTCAATATGGTGATAATTTTTTTAATTATTTATGTATATAAAAAAATTAATTGATTCAACTAAAGTTTATCAAAATTATTGGTAAGTTAAATGNATATAAAAGTTTTACTTAGATTCTTATTGATGAAAGCCTAAAATCTCTTCTTGATCACATTAACCCAAAGACCAAAAAGAGCCTAAAATTACTCTAAACTTAATCCAATCATGTATGAGTTTTATCGATAAAAAAATTAATCAACATATCATGTTAGAGATTAATACTTTTATAATAGTTGGATATATAGACATATAGAGTTTCTAATTAAGAATAAGAAATAAAAATTGAGAAAAAATATAAAAAAAATTAAGATTAGTCATTATAAAGATCGAAAGTGATAGTTCAATCTTCTTTTGTCTTCTAAATCAAAAAAATAAAATATCTTATAGTGCTCTCAACTTTATATCTCTTTCTATTTTTTTCTATTTGATTGATGATTTACTATCTTAAAAGTCAAGACTTTCAAGTTATTTTTTTGGGTTCAAGCATTATTCATTTTTTTAAATGAGATAAAATATTTTAAATTTAATGAGAAATTAATTTTTCTACATCTGTAGTTATATTTGAGNCTCACTAAAGTAAAATATAATTGTTGCGATTAGGATCCCAATTTCAAACCAATAGAAAGTATTCACAAAAGTTACTGCAAATACTATTTTAGGATTAATAAAAATTTTATTAATAATATTTGTCTTTAAACTAGTATTAATGTATTCATACAAAATCAAAACGCACTTTTCTTGGATAGAAAATTATAATTATTTTACATATTTCAAATAAGAAAGGTACAAATTTTGTTAAATTTAGATCCTAATTTTAAGACACCCTACATAATTTAAATAAAAGAAATTAATAGATAAAGATTAGCCGATTTCAAATTCCTAATGGGTATAAAAATAATTAAATTATAATTTTGACCGATGTAAAATTTATTATTAAATAATAAAAAATTGATCAATATTTAATGGGGCTTCATTCTAGAATACCAAAAATTCGTCCATAATTCAAATGAAATAAAATAAAATAAAATAATTTCATAATGCTATATTAAAAAAAAATAACATCGAAAGATATTATACTTATACTACATATTTCAAATATTATTTTTCATAAAAATTAAAATAACAATT
>JACEIK010000304.1:340824-352007 GCA_018107945.1 Datura stramonium | reverse complement strand
TCGCCACTGCTTCCTGACCTCCACCCCATGACTGCACATGACGACTCATGGTATCCCACCACGAGTCGTTAAGTCTCCTGTCCTGAGATATTTTTTTTCAATTTTTCTGCACTTTTCCAATTATACTTCCTTGTCTATTCTTAGTCCCTTTCGGGGTATTACAGTGCTACTAGATGAGAATCTGTCATATAAGGAGGAACCTATAACAATACTGGCCAGAGATGTTCGAAAGCTGAGGTCCAAGGAGATTTCGACAGTAAAAGTCCAGTAGAAGGACCGTTCGGTGGAAGAAGCCACTTGGGTGATTGAGGCTGATATGCAGGTCAAGTACCCCTAGTTGTTCATAGAATCTGGTACGTATCCTTCTTACTTTTGTATAGACCATTCAGGGATGAACAATATTTTAATTGTCATCTGATGTAACGGCCCAGGTGTCGTTACGGGATGGGTAAGGGCATGGAATACCGGAAACTGGTTAAGAATGAAATAGGGAGGTTATGAAATAAACTAAGTACAGAACTATGCATTTTTGGGTATCTACTGATCCGAGGGACTGCTGCAATGGTGGGATTCCCGCTCAACGAGACTGTGGTAGCGGTCGGAGTCCCTCCATTGCAAAATAAGGGAGTAACAGCTGGGACCGCTGCAGTGATCCTATGACCACTGTAGCAGAAAGTGGGTGTCATAAAGTGGGTTTTAAATGGAAATTACGGGGTTTTACCACATCATTCTCAAAAAACTCAATCAGAAGTGCTAAGGGATAGAAAGTTTCTCCAGAGTAGTGAACTACTCTCTGTAGGTAAGAATCTCAATTATCCTACCTCGACTTCGATTAGTATTAATACTAGATTGCTTGAGGACCTTTAATGGTGGAAATTATATACAGAGAATTCTAAGTTGATGAACTAGGGCTGAAATTATAGAGAAGTAATGGGAGGGTTGATTGTTGAAAATTTGAGTAATGCTTACTTCCCAAGGTTCCTCTTGTTAATGTTGATGGGTTAGCCAAGGTAGGTATCTAGAACTAGGTGGAAGGGAATGATTTGCGATTAAATTGCCCTAAAAAGAGAAGGGTTTGATCGAATTAGGCCCTATCTTGAGGAGTATTTAACCAATAATTATATTTGTATAGATTTCGAACAATCCGAAACATTGAGAAAGGGCAAAGCTCCTACAGAGTAGAGAAGCCAATAATTTCGAGTAATTAAGGTAGGTTATGGTTTATAGGGGTAGACCTATATAATGGCATGTATAGTATGCAATGTTGATATTTGATTGGTCTTTGGACGTTTACATGATATTTTAGTATATTGTTATTAATTTATTTTTTGAACGTGACTATGATGTGATATTGAATTGTGATGACTTGTTTATAAGATTGTGTATATGATAATGGAGTTAACTTTGCTGAATGTTTGGTAAAGCAATTATACTCCATTAATGAGAGAATTGTTGGTTGATAATGGCTTATTGGAGAACTAGATTGAACTGTTTGTATGATGCAATGATGCACTTGGCATGTCATGTGAGGATGATGAATGAAAAGATTTTAACATATGATTATTGAGTGGCTCGTGCCCGAGGGGAGTATATGGGCGAGCAGTAAAAATATTTGAGTGGCTCGTATCCGAGGGGAGCATCTGGATGAGCATATGAGTGGGAGCGGGTGCCTCGCCGACACAGTACATGGATTTATGGATACCCATGCAGGTCATGACTATTTGGGCATAAGAAAAATCCACTAGCATGTGTGTACACGATTTCGTGTGGGTGAGTGTTTAGGGGAGATGGCGGAGGCGTGTGCCCGTCATGTTACCCTTGGTTGTGTTATTTACTTATTGTTTGGGTTTGTCATTTATGTTCATGAGGTGGATATGTTGCGAATTGATGACAGTGAATATGGCGTTAATGCTAAGTACGACTTGTTACTACGTGTTTTGTTGAGTTGTTGTCGTTGGGAATAACCGAGGATTGTAAGTCTTACTTTCAAGTATGCTAGTTGTTAATCTGGTCTTTAATGGATTCATGGTGTTATGTGAATGTAATTATTGATTTTGTTGAACTATGGGTTGGATGAGTTGAGAAAGGAGCAGCCTATCGAGCTACTGCCTAAGCAGTGCCGCTGCAGTAGGACCATTTCCGCTGCAGCGGACAAGTGACCACTGCGGCAAACAAGTGACTGCTGCGGCGAGAGGCCTAATCCAGTAAGAAGGCCGGCTGATTCCTGAGTAGAACTAGTACTCATAAAATGACTTGTAATTCTGCTTAAATTTGAGGAACCATTTTATATCTCTATTGTTGTGCTTAGATGTTATTATGTAAGGTCGGCTGATGATGCCTACCAGTACTATGTCATGTACTGATCCTACCCCTTTTTGAGTGCAGAGTTCGAGCCCGACAGTTCTTCATGCCCTCACCTATGAGCTAGCAGCCTTTATGAATCAAGAAGGTGAGCAGATGAGGACGCAAACCACTCCTTTTTCACAGAAGTCCTTATTTTGGACACTCAAATATTTTATTTCATTTTTGGTTTTAGTTTTCTTAGCTTGTAATAAATTAGACATTTGGTGTATTGACAATCAGATTCTGGAAAATTGTTATTTGATTTTCGTACTCGTAGTGTACCGATTTGAAATTGTTCTTTTCATAATAGTTGTTTCCTTTATAAAAAATGTTTAGATTGTGGGAATAGTATCGGGATTTGTTGGTTCACCCACCGGAGGGTTAGTGCAAGTGCCAATCACGGCTATTTGGGTCGTGACAACTACACCAGGGGCCACATTATTCTTTGTGACTCCTTATGTTGCTATCCTTTTGGTGTCAGTCTTGAAATTATTTTAGAACCCTTTTTAGTCTCTTGTCCTGTTGGTGAGTCAGTTTTATCTCAATGGGTATACAGAAATAGCCCTGTCACGATTCTTTAGAAAGTCACCTCAGCCGATCTAGTGGAGTTAGATATGGCCGATTTTGATGTTATCTTCGATATGGATTGGTTGTATGCTTTTTATTCTTCGGTTAATTGTAGAAATCGATCAATAGAGTTCCAATTTTTGGGTGATCCAGTCCTCGAGTGGAAGGGTAATTCAGTTGTGCTTGTAGGTTGTTTTATTTCCTATATTAAGGCAAGGAGGATGATCTCCAAGGATTGTGTGTACCATCTAGTTCAGGTTAAGGATTCTACATCCGAGACCCCAACTCTTTAGACAGGCCCAGTGATATGTGAGTATCCAGAAGTATTCCCAGAGGATCTACCAGGAGTCCCTCCTGAGCGGGAGATTGACTTTGGTATTGACCTTCTCCCTGATACGCAGCTCATACCATTCCTCCTTACCAAATGGCTCCACCAAGCTAAAGGAGTTGAAGGAGCAATTGAAAGATCTTAGATAAGGGTTTCATCAGTCCTAGTAAGTCCCCATGGGTTCCCCAATTCTCTTCATTTGGAAGAAGGATGGTTCTCTTAGGATGTGCATTGATTATCAACAGTTGACAAAGTCACAATCAAGAATATGTATGCCCACCCCAAGATTGATGACTTGCTTGACCAGCTTCCAGGTGTTAGGTACTTATAAAATATATACCTCAGGTCCGGCTATTACAAACTCAGGGTTAAGGAGAGTGACATTCTGGAGACAGCTTTCAGGACTTGGTATGGTCACTATGAGTTTGTAGTTATGTCTTTTGGACTACAAATGCTCCTGCAAGTTTCATGGATTTGATGAACAGGGTGTTCGAGCAGTATTTGGATATGTTTGTTATTGTCTTCATATATGATATTCTCATATACTTACGGAGCAAAGAGGAGCATGCTACTCATTTGAAGATTGTGTTGCAGACTCTTACGAACCATTAGTTGTTTGCTAAGTTTGCAAGTGTGAGTTTTAACTAGACTCAGTAACATTTTGAGTCATGTGGTGTCTAGTTAGGCTGTAAAAATAGACTCTCAAAAGATTGAGGCGGTGAAGAACTGGCCTAATCCTGTCACTCCCATTGATATTAGAAGCTTTTTGGGTTTAGCTGGCTACTACAGGAGGTTCATAGAGGAATTTTCATCCATTGCATCACCATTGACTAAGTTGACCAAGAAGAAGGCCAAATTACAGTAGTCTGATGCTTGTGAGAAGAGTTTTCAGGAGTTAAAGACTCATCTAACTTCAGCCCCAGTATTGACCCTATCAGAGGGCACGAATGGCTTTATTGTGTATTGTGATGCTTCTAGGATTGGACTTGGATGTGTGTTGATGCAGCATGGTAAGGTCATTGCTTACACCTCGAGACAACTCAAGACTCATGAGAAGAATTATCCAACGCATGACCTAGAGTTGGAAGCGATGGTGTTTGCCCAGAAGATTTGGAGATACTATTTGTATGGGGTGCATGTGGATGTGTTCACAGACCACAAGAGCCTTCAGTATATGTTTACTCAGAAGGACCTGAATTTGCAGCAAAGGAGATGGCTAGAACTTCTCAAGGACTATGACATGAGTGTCCTTTATCATACGGACAACGCCAATGTAGTGGCGAATGCTCTTAGTAGGTTTTCATGGAGAGTGTGTCCTATGTCAAGGATGGGAGGAAGGAGTTAGTGAATGATGTCCATAGGCTTGCTTGTTTAGGAATTTTCTTTACGTATTCGATAGATGGTGGTGTTATTATTCAGAATATGTCAGAATCTGCATTGGTGATGGAAGTTAAAGCAAGGCAAGATAAGGATCCTATCTTAGTAAAGTTGAAGAAAGCTGTCTGGAATTAGATAGCGGAGGTATTCTCCTAAGAGGGAGATGGTATGCTCCGATATCAAGGCTGATTGTGTGTCCCGGCTGTGGATGACTTGAGGTAGCGGATGTTTAGAGAGGCTCACGGGTGTCGATACTCTATCCATCCAGTTGCCACCAGGATGTACCATGATCTACGGAAAGTCTATTGGTTGAATGGCATTAAGAAAGACATGGCGGAATTTGTGGCTAAGTGCCCGAATTGCCAACAGGTGAAGGTTGAGCATCATAGACCTGGAGGTATGCTTTAGTATATTAGCATTACTACTTGGAAGTGTAAAGAGATCAATATGGACTTCATTAAAGGGTTGCCTCGTACGTGCCGACAATATGACTCTATATGGGTAATTGTAGATAGGTTGACCTATCATATTTTCTATGGGTTAAGACTAAATATTTAGCTGAGGATTATGCTAGATTGTACATGTGAGAGTTAGTTCAGTTGCATGGGGTTCTGTTATCTATCATCTCGGATAGGGGCACTCAGTTTACCTCTTAGTTCTGGAGATCGTTTTAGAAGGGCCTTGGTACTCAAGTAAAGCTTAGCATAGCTTTTCACCCCCATACCAATGGTCAGACTGAGTTGATCATTCAGAATCTTGAGGACATGTTGAGAGCGTGTGTTATTTACTTCAAGGGTAATTGGGATGATCACTTGCCTCTCATCGAGTTTTCCTGTAACAACAATTATCACTCCAGCATTCAGATGGCTCCACTTGAGGCTTTTTATAGGTGGAGGTATAGATCACCTATCGGATTGTTCAGGGTAGGTGAAGCTATGTTGATAGGACCAGATTCAATTCATGAGGCCATGGAGAAATTTCAACTTATTAGGAAAAGGCTAAAAATAGCTCGGAGACGACAAAAATCATATGCAAATGTTAGGAGGAGATAGCTTGAGATTGAGGTTGATGATGGGTATTTCTGAAGGTGTATCCTATAAAGGGAGTTATGAGTTTCGATAAGAAAGGAAAGCTTAGCCCCCGATATGGTGGTCCTTACAGAATTTTGAGGCGAGTGGGCAAGGTGTCTTATGAACTGGAGGTTACCGGCGGAGTTAGCTTAGGTGCATTCGATTTTCCATGTATCCTTGTTGAAGAAGTGCATTGGTGATCCAACTCTAGTTGTTTCGGTAGAAAGCATCAGTGTGAAGGACAACCTTACCTATGAGGAGGTTCCAGTTGAGATCCTTGATCGTCACGTTTGAAAGTTGAGGAACAAGGAGGTGTCCTTAGTGAAGGTCTTGTGGAGGAATCAACTAGTCGAGGGAGCAATGTGGGAAGCTGAAGTAGATATAATAGCTAGATACCAGTATCTTTTTCCGACTTAGTTCCAACATGAGGTAATAGTTTCCTCCCTAGTACCGTATTCATTTTCATATCAAGTTTCATGTCTCACAGTTCTTTTCATGTTCTAGTATGCATGTATGATTAATGAGTTCAATTTAGTTATGTATCTCAATCTGGAGTCAGTCACTCTGTCATTTTTCGTTTTATAACAATTCAGTTAAGGGATTATTGTTCATTCCCTATTCTTCCAGTGTAATTAGCCTTCATTCGAGGATGAATTGTTTCAAGGGGGAGATAATGTAACACCCTAAAAGCCCCTAAGACTATACCTTAGACATAGAGTATGAATCATCAGGAAATCTGAATTTTTGCCTCAGGACGACTTATCATACGAGTCATGTTTTTTTGTAAAAAATTGTTAGTGGAGTCATGGTAAGATTCTAGAATTTCTTTCCCCAGACCACAAGTCCACACCATAGGTTGTAGTAGCCTGGTACGACTCGTGGTCAGGAGTCATGACATCTATTTGTGTGGCAGGGTTTGGAAGTAACGAGTCATGGAACGAATCATTGTGTTGGGTGATGATTCATGACAGGCAATCATGGTATGAAGTTAAGATGATGATCAAAGGCATGACTTGAAATCATGAGACTCATTACGAGTCATGGTGAGGACCTACGGGTCCTAGGACAAGTCGTAGTGCTGGTCGGGCAGAATTTAAGATGCGATTTTCTAGGGGTAATTTCATAACTTCTTAAGCTTTTAACTCCTAAGTGACGTCTTTTTGGGATTCATAAAGGGTGTATTAAGGGTTTTTGATTAGCCTAAGCCCTCATTCTCCCAAAACACCATAAGTTGAAGGTTCTCTCTCAAGTAAAGCTAAGGTTCATCATCTCCTTCTCCTCAATTTCTCTTGGGTCTTCAAGAAAAACTCAGGGATCATCAACCCAGGTATGTATGGTTAGTGATGGGGGAAATACTTCCATCCTCATGTCCAATTTCATCCCTATCTTATGATTTCAAGTCTCCAAGCATGATTTATTGAAATTCTAGGGTTAGACCCAATTTTCATGATTTCTTATGAATCCAGGTCTCTTACAATTAAATTAATGATTTACGATTATGATAACTTATCTTATACTAGAATACCTCATGAATCAATATTTTTAAGTTTATTATGAATTTGCCCAATTATTCACGATTTTATGAATTTCAAGATTATGAGCCTATAATTTCAAGTTATGACTATTTATTCAAGTATGTGTGATTTTCATAACACTCAGGCTTATGTATCATGGCCAACACAAGGGCATTATTTCCATTATTATTTCACGTATGTCAAGTATGATTATGATTTCATGATCTAGACAAGCTCATGCAAGATCAAGTATGTTTTCACGATGATGATTATGAGCTATGTGCATATTTTTGGGAGTAGTGTCAAGCACCGAATAGGCTAGGGGTTTAAGAAAACCCTGAGTCTCATAACTACGTGCCACCATAGGTATATATTCATGGTCAAACCCTACAGGGATTCACGAGTGATATCACGCCTTAATCGTTCCTTGCCTTGGTAAGCTTGGAACGACTCTGCCAACTTGAACGAGATAGTTGGGCATCATATAAGCTCTATCATGATGATGTAGGTTATGATGAATCTCCCATTATTCCTCATATTTTAAGATATTCATGTTCATAACTTATGATACTATGTTTTATAACGTATTTGACCCATTGATTAGTTTACGATCTTTTACTTACTATTTCATGTATAGTACATTATATGGTTTCTATTCTCAAACCTTGGGTCTTTATACTTCAACTTATGATGAATAGCTCATGTCTATGACTATTATATATTTATGATTTTAGCATGTTCCTTATTCTCATGTTTAAGTTTAGTCTTTACTCACAGCCTTGTTTTACTATTTTACGAGCATGTCTTGCTTCCTCTACATACTCAGTACATTCAAAGTACTGACCACATACTTTATGCTATATCATCTCATGATATAAGCTCGGGTGCTCTCAGTCTTGACGTTAGCTCTCTCCCGCTTTAGTCTAGTATCATCCCAGTTTTGGCGAGTCCTCATGATCCGAGGACGACAGTCTTGGTTCATGTCTCTTTCTCTTATGACTTTCAGTTTTAGACTTAGAGAGACAATTGGGGTTGTTGTCCCATCATCTCATCATATGATTAGAGGTTTTTTAGATAACTATGTAGAGCTAGTTTAGTGTTGTTGACTTGTTACCTACGCTTATGGTTTTTGGTTATGAAAACTTCTGCTTATATTATGTTCATACGTTATATCAGCTTAGTTATGCTCACAATTATGCTGTGTATGTGCTATGGGTTAGCTTGGAGCCATTCGTGGATCTAGGTCTCGTGTCTCGATCTGGGGTCCATGCTCGGATCGTGACAAACTTGGTATAGAGCATTAGGTATAAGTGTGTCCAAGAGTGTCTGAAAGCTGGTTTAAGTAGAGTCTTTTCTATGGGTGTGAAGCACGCCACACTTATGGGAAAGGGGCTACAAAACATTTTAGGAAATTTTCCTTCTTTCATGATCTATGTTGTGTGATGAAGTTAGTCTCTCTCTCTCTCCCTCTAACTCGTGCTATATGCGTTTGTAGAAGTATGCCTCCTTGCTGAGTCAAGGGAAGAAAAATAGCAACAACAATGTCCTTGGGAATGGCAATGGAGATGGGCATCATCCAGCCCACCAGCTCCGGATAATCCTTTGCAGGAAAAGGTTGCTCATGATGAGTTCAGGGCTACTTTTTAGATGTTAGCTTAGGCTATGGAGCGCAGGTCAACCAGAAGATAGTTTCCCATATGAATCAAAATGGGAATGTAGCGACAACTAGGATACAAGACTTCACTAGCATGAACCCACTTGAGTTTCATGGGTCAAAGGTGGATGAGGATCCACAGGAGTTCATTGAGGAGATCCAGAATATTACCCAGATTATGGGTGCTACAGGAGGGGAGATTGCAGACTTGGCCTCCTACCAGCTGAAGGGGTTTGCTCGTATATGGTTCCGATAGTGGAAAGAGAGAAGGGGAATTGGTGCAGTCCCCATTGGCTGGGATGAGTTTGTTACAACTTTCTTGGATCGATACTTTCCTCAAGAATTGAGGGAAGCAAAGGCAGTAGAGTTGTTCAACATGAAGCAGGATGACATGACTATTCAGGAGTATGCCCTGAAGTTCACCCAATTGTCCAAGTAAGCTCCGAAGATGGTTGCAGAGCCGATGACTCACATGAGTAGGTTCGTGAATGGGATTACAGATTCATTGGTGAAGGAGTGCAGGACTGCCATGCTGATTAGTAGATAGATTTCTCCCAACTGATGATATATTCCAGTAGATAGAGGCGGAGCAGATGAAGGAAAGGGAGAGAGAGGCCAAGAGGGCTAGGACAGGGTGCTATGGGTACTCTAAGTAGAGATTCAGTGGTGTACATCACCATCAGGCCCATCAGAGATCATCATCCCCAGCTCTATCATTAGTCAGTGTTCCATCCAGACCTCGAGGTGATCAGAGAGGCAGAGCGTCAGGCTCTAGGGGTCAGAGGAGCATGATAGGGGAGTGCACTTTCCTAGTTTGCAGGAAGTGTGGTAAGAACCACCCAGGATATTTCTTGGTTGGCCCAGATGTTTTCTTTGGGTGTAGGAAGCCCGGGCACATGCGCAGGGATTGTCCTTTAGCTAGACAGGGCGACGGCAGAGGCCGTTCCCCAGCCACCACTCCAACAGCTCCAGTAGCTCACCCATCTTAGCAGGGCGTCTCTTCTAGTGCAACTGGCGGACAACACCAGAATAGGTTCTATGCACTTTTGTCCTATCAGGAATAGGAGTGCTCACTTGATGTGGTCACTGATATGTTACGTGTCTTCCATCTTGATTTTTATACATTGCTAGACCTAGAGGCCACATTATCCTTTGTGACTCCTTATGTTGCTATCTATTTCGGTGTTAGTCCGACATCCTTTTAGAACCCTTCTTAGTCTCTACTACTATTGGTGAGTCAGTTTTAGCTCGAGGGGTACAAAGACATTGCCCTTTCATGATTCTTTAGAAAGTCACCATAGCCAATCTAGTGGAGGTAGACATGACGGATTTCGATGTTATCTTCGGTATGGATTGGTTATATGCTTGTTATGATTTAGTTTATTGTAAAAACTGATCAATAAAGTTTTGATTTTCGGGTGAGCCATTCCTCGAGTGGAAGGGTAGTTCAACTATGCCTATAGGTTGTTTTATTTCCTATCTTAAGATCAGAAGGATGATCTCCAAGGATTGTGTGTACCATCTAGTTCGGGTTAAGGATTCTACGTATGAGACCACGACTTTTCAGTCAGTCCCAGTGGTATGTGAGTATCCAGAAGTATTCCTAGAGGATTTATCTAGAGTCCCTCCCGAGCGAAAAATTGACTTTGGTATTGACCTTGTTTCTAAAATGCAGCCCATATCCATTCCTCCTTACAAAATGACTCTAGATGAGTTAAAGGATTTGAAGGAGCAGTTGAAATATCTCTTAGATAAGGGTTTCATTAGGACTAGTAAGTCCCCATGAGGTTCCCCAGTTCTCTTCATTCGAAAGAAGGATTGGTCTCTTAGGATGTGCATTGATTATCGATAGTTGACAAGGTCACAATTAAGAATAAGTATCCCCATTCAAGAATTGATGACTTGTTTGACTAGCTTAAGGGTGCTAGTTTCTTCTCAAAGATAGATCTCAGGGTCGGCTATCACAAACTTAGGGTTAGGGAGAGTGACATTTCGAAGACAGCTTTCAGGACTCGGTATGGTCACTATGTGTTTTTAGTTATATCTTTTGGACTAACAAATGCTCTTATAATTTTCATAAATTTGATGAACAGGATGTTCAAGTTGTATTTGAATATGTTCATCATTTTCTTCATAGATGATATCCTCATATACTCTCTGAGTGAGGAGGACCATGCTACTCATTTGAGGATTGTGTTGCAGACTTGTAAGGACTGTCGGTTGTTTGCTAAGTTTAGAAAGTGTGAGTTTTTGCTGGACTCAGTAGCATTTTCGGGTCATGTTGTGTCTAGTGAGGGTGTACAAATAGACTCTCATAAGATTGAGACAGT
>JACEIK010000304.1:322273-334586 GCA_018107945.1 Datura stramonium | reverse complement strand
ATAAAAAATGAACACTTGAGTTATATTATTATCAAAGCGATGCTTTTTATAATTAAAAGCTCAATGAAAAATACAAATGAAATAGTTTCTCTTAAAGAAATAATTTTTTTTGGTTACATATAAATATCATATTTTGTTGTACATTTTAGTTATAAAATTATTAAAAAGATAATTTATCATTAAAAATACAACATAAAGCAACTTATTTGAGATTTTTTTTAGTTACATAGCAAAGGTGGAAAGTAGTGCATTTAAAATAGAAGAAGAAATAAGAATAAGAAGTGGGTCCATGGAAAAAAATTCAATAGTTAATGATCACTATGCTTATTTAATAGATTTGAAATTACTTTTCTATCCTTGGTCTACCACCTCCTCATCTTTCTATATAATAAAAATGTTAATCATGTAATAACATAAATTTTCTAATAATTAACAAGAAATATACATATAATGCATGCATTTAAGTGATCATGTAAAAAATGAATGACTTCTTTACCTTTCAATCACACGCTATTTCTACAATACTTTTGTTCAATGAAGCAAGTATTAAGACAAGCTGCTAGAAGAACTATTGGATTAGATCAAATTTTAAAAATAACTATTTATCAATTTGAAATATTATTTTTTTAAATTCTTATATTCACAAACACATCTTATAAATATTATTTATGCTATTTTTAAAATTTTAATTTTATTATGTGAAATATACACGCGAGCCGCGTACACTAATGCTGTTAGAAAAAAAGATAAAAGAGAAAGAGGAAGAGGAAGGGAAGAAGAAGAGGAAGAGGAGAGTGGGACAAGCCCAAAGAAAAGGAAAAGGAAAAAAAAGAGTTAAAAACCTGAGAAGTAAAAATAGAAAACAGAACGCAAAAATAGAAAAGGAAAAATATAGTGGAAAAAAAGTAAAGAAAGGGAGAAAAAGAGCGGTAAAGAGAAGAGAAAATAGAGATTTTTATCCCAAAGCTTTAAGGTAACAATTTCAATATTTTACTTGAGTTTACTACGCAATTATAAAGAAAAATTATGGTAGAAACATGGAAAAATTTAAGAAATTGAGAATATTTAGCCTTAGGGTTCTTCAACCCAAATTGTTAATCTAACAGAAAAATGTTATCAAAATTTAATTTTTATTAGTGCTCTAAAATCTTCTCATCGAGAAGAATCTGAAGGTGGTCATGGTTAGAAAATTCTATCCCATTGACCAAATTGACTTTTTTAATCAAACCTTTCACAAAAAATTTGACTTTTTAATATGATTTTTGAACCGAAAATAAATATAACAATATGAGTGTCATTGAATTCGTATTCTCATGAGATTCTATATTTGAACATATTTTGACCGTTTTGAAGCATTACAAAAGGGCAAATTCACAATTTGATGTTTGATTTTCGGTTTGAGGCAGGTAGAGATTTCTTGATTCTTTGAGGTGGTAGTTTTAATATATTAAATGAATTTAAGGGTAATAGGTAATAAGGGGGTCTTGTATAAATGAAATGATGAGCATTTACATAGGTATCAGTGCCATGATATAGGAAATTTACATGAAATTAATGTGTTAATGATATTCCATGACCTGTAATATGATTGATTTATTGAGACTTATGCACTACGTGACACTTGATTGTGATTAGATGACCCTTGATTGTAGGGTCGATTGATGAAATTGTGTTATATATATTTTTTATGAATATTCACACCACTTTTATTGATGTATGACGATTATTGACTAATAGTGCCCATTGAGTTATTTGTAGAATTTCATATTTTTGTAATATCAATGAAAAATTGTTTTGACAAATTGATATCATACAAGCCGATGGAAAATAGTTCCGGTGAGTGGTAAGCTGATGGAAAATGGTTCTGACGTGTGGTATGATGATAAAAAAATAATTCTGACATGTGTTATGTCGATGAAAAATAGTTCTGGCAGTTATATGGACCTCATGAATCCCCTACGGGTCTTGACTATCCGACAGAGAGAGTGGGCATATATATTTACTGGATTGCGTTTCATTTCATTTTTATTGCATTTTACATTGATTTCTTGTTGAAGTGTTAAGATGATTGTGATATTAATTTGACTTGATACAGATGATGCACATTATGATACTACCAATTATTACGACCCATCTGATCGTTATATCACCTTGACAACACAAACGTGGGAAAATTTAAAATTTTTTGTGAGTCTGGGTTATATCCTCGGATTAAGTGATTATGTGATTGAATATTTAGAATGGGCTAATTTAAAATCAGGTGAGCCCAGGCATAGGACCTCCACGACAGATTAATTTCGTTGTAACTGGACCGCTGCAGTGAAAGACCCTTCAATACAACGGGCAACGTGGACCAGATCTCCGTATTTTTTTTAGATTTGGATTTAAAAACCTATTTCTATAAGGTTTGGTGAATAAAAATAGTTATTTGAAATTTATACAAGAAAAGAAAGTAAGGAGGTCAGAGAGGGTAAGGATTTCACCATCCGCCACGACAATTCACTACAAGAACCCAGAACTCGAGGCAAGCACGCAACCCATGATTTTTTTGACGGTAGTTTGGTGCCTAATTAGGCTATGTCTTACCTTCGTGTTAGACTTTGATTAATGATTCGTATATGTGCGTATGGTTGATATGTCATTGATAAGTAAAACAAAAGTTATCATGCTAATCACAATTAATCATATTATAGTAGTAATTAGTAAGAGAGCGAAGTAATCAGGAAAAAGATAGAAGGAAGAGATGGAGTTGTTATATTATGCAATCATGTGGGTATGAATAGGCTTGAAACTAGACTGTTAGATTTCCATTTTAGGTGGAAGATCTTAAGGGCTACTTCTAAGGTATGCTCCCAAATAAGGTGATGAGAGTATGATCATTGGTGTAGGCATTCAGATGGTTCATGTTTTCATGTTAATTGATGAGTTAATAGTTCACTTGCGATGGTCTATGTGTCTATAATTATGGTATTACATGTTGAATTGATTGTTGCTCCATGTTAAAGAGGGGTAAATTGACAGTAGAGTTTGGTTAATATGCATTTGCTGAGTAGATGAGATGACTGCGAAAACTGCTATAAGGGAAATCTAAGGGGGAAAGCTTGGTCGAAGTACTATACCCGCAGTAGCGAGACCACCACCGCGGTAGTAACCATATTGTAATGAGGTCTAATTCAGTGAGCAGGCCAACTTACACCATGCTTTGAATAATTCTGGGAAGAGGGTGATGCAACGAATAGTTGTTTTGGTGAACCGGTCTTCGACAATGATTGTGTTAGAATTTGTATTGATTAATTCTCATTATTGAATATATTTTGTTAAATGAATTGAACTATGATTTTCCATTCCTGAACTATGGGTGGAGTCTATGGTAACTGATTGAGGGAATGAGGAAACATGTTGAGTCAGAAGAATGGGACATCCTTATTCTGATATGAGAGGCTCGTGACCGAGGTTAGCATTCGGACAAGCGGATTAATACGATCGAGCATGTGTATGAGCACTTGGATATGAGTGGAGCATCCTGAAGAATAGTATGGAATGAGTACACGGACATGTATGACTCATGTTCATACGGCTGGATGTATAGATATGAGTACAGAGATAGGTACTATGAGATGTTCATATGGCTGGGTGTATAGTATATGGATTTCTAGAGTCCCCTGCAGGTCATAATTGGAAGAGATAAATAAGTCCTCTAGTATGTGTGTACAGGTATGCGTATGAGTGATAGACTATAGATTTACAAATGTGATACGTGATATATGGATGTGATTCCAACAGGATGCGAGAGGCACAGAGATAAGATAATATATGATGATATGATACAGGTATAACACTGCATGATGTAGAAATTGGTGTTGAATTATATAGTTTGGAATTGTGGGGTGCAGGTATATGCCTGTGCCCGTATTTTGGAGAACATAACTTTAGCTGTATGATTTGATGCTTTTATTATTGAGTACTTGAGTTTATTTCTTGACGTTTGTGGTTAAATGTTGTTTGACGTGGTCCTTGTGAATTGTGAGGGAATACATTGGGCAGGGTCTACAATAGATTAGTTAAGTTACCCCTAGGTTATTAGTGCGAGTATAGGGTGGTCTCACTAAGGAATGTGGAGTTTGGAGTAGTAAAAGGTAACATGACTGATTTAACGATTGTAATGATTAACTATGCGAAAGCCGGTATAGACATAATATCGAGAATGGTCAAATGAGTAGGAAAAGAATTAGAAAGGGTTAGTTAATTATGTTGAGTCAATAAGTGAATCTTGGATAATTGGAATGGGTTTTGTTAATAGTAATTGGGCTATGAATGAATAAGGTGTTTTCATAGGGTTTAAATGGTGAGTTGAAAAAGAAAAAGCCAGTGAAATTGAGTTACTGCCTAAATAGGGCATCACTGCAGTGAACTAATTTTCATTATTGTGAGACCGCTGTAGCGGGCAAGTGTCCGCAACAACGAGATAAGAAAACAGAATAGAGGTTTGTGATTTATGGCCAGAGTCCTGAGGGAAGGGGATATGCATGTTGATTAAGTTATATGAGTTGGTGAACTGATTGATGAATTTGATAGAATATAATTATAAGTCAGAATTGTGTTAGAATTGGTTAATCAATTTCATGTTGGTTATATACCGTTGCGTGAACTAATCCTTGTCGACTGATGATGCCTACCGGTATGTGGTGTGCTAATACTACCTTGCTACACCTTTTTGGGTGTAGGTTGTGACAGGTTTGAAGTTTTATGATTGGCGAGGTGATACTCACCATCAACTCCTACATCTCTTTCACCGGCTAAGCTGTGTCTTTTATTTGTCAGTATCCCATATAAAGCTTTTGTACCTATCTAGGATAGATCTTGGAGAGGTCATGGTTCAAAAAAGGATTTATTGTAATTTTAGAAATATTTTATTTTGTGCAATTTATTAAGTATTGAATTTATTTTATACATTGGTTAAAAGGGGGTTCTCCTATCAGGCTAGAGTCTATGTAGGAGCCCGCATGAATCGGCCATTTGGGTCTTGAACTAGTGGTATAATTGATTTTGAAAAAACATATGGTTTATTTGATATGCAGTGGTGATTTATTTTATAACATAATTGTACTTTTGGAAGGAGGAATTGTTAGGATATATCCTGTTGTTACTTCTAGAAAAGGGTATTAACAAAGTTTATTTAGTACACATGTTTTTCGTACTGACTCTATACTTGCCGTACCTTTTTTCCTACAGAGACTGAATCAGATACCAATGGTACTTGAGTTACTATATGTCCAATAATTTACGGTTGGAGTTCAGGGTGAACTATTTTCTCTTCAGCAATATTGGATTCTAGAGACTCTTTATATTTTTTTTGACTTATTTACTTTTAGACAACTATTTTAGCTTTTTCAGCTTTGATTTGTATTCGTAGATGCTCTTATACTGGTGTCATCGGCCATAGGGTCATTTTGGTTTTGACATTTTTAGTTTCTTAATTTTAATTTATCTCCAAACGAATTATTCTCTATCAAAGTAGCTGCGTATTTTACATTAATTTCACAGAATTTAGATTATTAATTAGTTCATAAACGAACAGGGTTTGCCAATGGGGATGAAGGGTAACCTTATAATTTAATGGAAATTTTGGATTATGATAATAAAGTATTGTAGCATGATTTATAGGTTTCACTAAATGCAAGAGAAAACTTTAGTAGAGTCTTATGGATCGATACAGAGACATCATCACTTATCTTTGAAAGGCTATATGATTCTAGGAAATTTCCATTCTTTCTTTTCTTAGCATGCATAGTTGATCTTTCTAAATACTATAGTTTAAACCCTGGCTCTACATTCTCCTACATGTTTGTATATTTTGCTTTGGTCTTTGATCATCCATGAGATTCTCTTTTTATGTCTATTTGTGTTTCTACACCAGTGGTGATTTCTTATTGGTGGATAGAGTGTACCAATCCTATATTTTGACTTTAGAGGGCTATGTCACATAGGTAGATTTAATTATATTGGATTGATATATTTCAATATCATATTGGGTATGGATCGACTTTCTTCCTATCATGCAGTTTTAGACTGTTATAGCAAAATGGTGACTTTAGATATGCAAGGTATTCCTAAACTGAAGTGGTAGATCATTATCAGTCCTTATATGAGAAAGGTAAATTCATTTTAGAAGGCTCAATGAATGGTTGAGAAGGGGTGTCTCACCTATTTGGTTTATATTCACGATAGTAGTGTCGATAATCCTCCTTTGGAGTCGGTACCGGTGATGAGAGAATTTACTGAGGTATTCCCCACTAATCTTCTAGGAATTTTCTATGATCATGATATTGGCATCAGTATTAATTTGGAATTAGGCACTTAGCTTATTTCTATCCCTCCATATCAGATGATTCTGATAGAATTGAAGGAACTAAAGGAGAAGTTTCAAGATTTGTTGAGAAAGAGATTTATTAGGCCAAGTGTTTCTCCTTGAGGTGCTCCAATCCTTTTTGGGAAGAAGAAGGATGGCCCCATGAGGATGTGTATCGATTACAGACCATTGAAAAAGGTGACAATTAAGAGTATCACCTTCCACGTATTAATAATTTGTTTGATCAATTTCAAGGAGTCTTGGTATTCTCTAACATCGATGTGAGGTTTGGTTACGATTAGCTGAATATTAGGGTGAAGGATATCCCTAAGACAACCTTCAGGACCTGTTATGACTACTATGAGTTCTTGATTATATCTTTTGGGTTGGCCAACACCCCAACAATATTTATATATTTGATGAATAGGGTGTTTAGGCCAATTTGAATTCCTCCATTTTAGTTTTCATCAATGATATTTTGATCTATTTTCATAGTAGAGAGGAGCATGAGAAGTATTTGAGAACTATGCTTCAGACTTTTAAGAAGGAGCGACTCTATGCAATTTTTTTAAGTGTGAGTTTTAGATCAGTTATGTGATATTCTTGGGGCATGTAGTGATCTAGGATGGTATTATGATATATCCAAAGAAGATTGAAGTTGTTCGATATTGGTCTAGGCCTACTTCACCTACTGATATCTAGAGTTTTATGGGCTTGGCTGGTTACTACAGGTGGTTTGTAAATTTTTTTCTTATCTATTGCATTTCCATTGAAAAAATTGACTCAGAAAAATGTGACTTTCCAATGGTCTAAGGAGTGTGAGATGAGATTTAAAAATCTCAAGACTTTGTCAACTTCAACCCCAATTTTGATCTTGCCAGTGAAAGGTGAGGGTTTCACGGTATATTGTGATGCTTAACGAGTTGATTTTGAGTGTGTATTGATACAGAGAGACAAGTTAATAGCATATGCTTCGAGGTAGTTGATGATTCATGAGAAGAACTACCATACTCATGACTTGAAGTTAGCAGTAGTGGTTGGTTTTTGCTTTGAAAATTTGGAGACATTACCTATATGGAGTGTATTACGAATTTTTCACTTATCACCACAATCTTCAATACATTTTTAGTTAGAGAGATCTAAATTTGAGGTAAAAAAGCTAGTTGGAGCTACTTAAGGATTATGATATCACTATCTTATATCATATACAAATTAGGCAAATGTGCTAGAAAATACATTGAGCCGGAAGTTAGTTAGTATGGGCAACTTGGATATGTTGATAGTAAAGGAGTATCCTTTAGCTATAGATGTTCAATCCTTGGCTAATAGCTTTATGAGACTTAACCTTTTAGAGTCTGGTAGGGTTGTTGCTCGTGTTGAGGCATGATCTCTTTTATTGGATTAGATCAAGGATAGACAGTTCAAAGATGATTCAACACAAAAAGTGTTAAGAGGTCAGAACAAAAAAGCAATTTTGGATTCAAAAAGTGTTTTAAAAATCAAGGGACGTATTTGTGTTCTTAGAGATGGTGATTGACTAAGTTGGCTATAGAAGAGGCTCATAACTCTAGATATTGTATTCATCCAGGAGCAGCAAAAATGCATCAGGATTTGAAGCATCATTACTAATGATGTAGAATGAAAAGGCACATTATAGAGTATGTCTCAAATGGAGCTTAGTTCAACTTTTCATCCATAGACACATGGCCAGTCTGAGCGGACTATTCAAGTGTTGAAGAATATGCTACAGACATGTGTGATTAATTTCGGTGGTCATTGGGACTAATTCTTGCCGTTAGTGGAGTTTTCCTATAAAAATAGTTATCATTCCAACATCCAAATGGCCCATTTGAGGCCTTTTATAATAGGAGATGTTGTTCTACGATGGGTTGGTTTGATGCATTTGAGATTAAAATTTTAAATACAGATTTGTTGAGGGATTTCCTAGACAACATCAAGTTGATTCAGGATATACTTTTCACAGCCCAAAATAGAAAAAAATGTTATGCAGCTCGAAAGGTTCATGATCTAGAGTTCATTATTGGAGAGAAGGTTTTGCTGAAAGTATTATTTAAGAATGGTGTTATGAGATTTGGAAAGAAGGGCAAGCTCTACCATAGTGTCATGACCCAAGTCGGCACCTTAGACGGGACACAACACTTGGTGCCACAAGTGACTCCAAGCTAACCCATGGTCTTAACATCACACTGGTGACTAAATAAGAATAAGCAGAAGCTGTGTGAAATAATTATCCAAATTAAACTGTTTTGAAAAGAGGAAACATAACTGGAAAGAATGCTGAACAACTGTGTCTGAAAGCCAACTACTAACTGATGAGTTGCTGGGACAAGCCTCTAGCTAAATCTAAAATATGACTATATACAGAACTAAATGAAAATCAAACTTCGTCTTCGAAAGATAAGGACTCACCAAATAACATTGCTACTGAACTCGTTGGGGGAAACTACTAACGATGCTGAGGCTGAGAACCTTCGCCTGTATCATAATACGATACAACATAGAAAATATGCGCAAGTACTTTGAATGTACTGAGTAAGTGAGATATACAATTAGCATGGAAAATAAGCAACTGAGCTAAAATAACATGAAATGACCAACTGATACTGAATATTGATAAAAGCAGAGCTATAACTGATATGGTCAATAATGACCCTGACTGATGGTCATAAACATGTCCTGAAACTGAGTGGCTGAATTGAGCTAAACTGAACTGAACTGAATAGAAACTGAGTTGAACTAAACTGAAACTGAGCTGAACTGTACTAACAAGTGGGAACGTCTATAACCGATATATAATCATGTGAGCTAAACGTGGAGTCCGATATATACACCCTATCCATAGGAAAGCCCACTGTACCTTGCCAGGGTATAGTAGCTTAGTTGGGTGATCATAAGGTTGGGGCTCGTTGGGCCAATAACCTACGATGGCAACGTAGTTCTGAGAACCTGGGTGCACAGGAACCCCGGTCAGAGAAAGCCCACTGTACCTTTCCAGGGTATAGTAGCTTAGCTGGGTGATCATAAGGCTGGGGTTCATTGGGCCAATAACCTACGGTGACAATGTAGTTTTGAGAACCTGGGTTCGCTGGAACCTCGGTCCCCTCGGTGCTAAGTACTACTCCCACTGGCTAGTCCTAATTTGAATACTAAGCTGATAGCTCAAAGCTGGGGTCCTGGACTAAGTCAGGAATACTTATATGTAAGTAACCTGAGAATTTGTCAAACTGGATAACTGTAAACTAGTGTTCTAAGACTGGCCAGAGCTGCTTATCTAGAAGTGTCGTAACCGTCTAGAGAACTAGCTGATAACTGATACTGATGGTTCTAAGACTGGTCAGAGCTGCTTATCTGAAAGCGTCATAACCATCTAGAGAACTAACGGATAACTGAAACTAGGGTGTATTACTGAACTGAACTCCTCAAGATCTAAGTATTGTCAAACTGATCAGCTCACTAATTGAAAGATACTGAAAATGCTAATTCTAACTAAGACTGGATTGGCATACAAATTGATTGCGAACTCACATGATAGCAACAACATGGGTATTCAAGAACTAATAGAGTCGAGCAATAATATTATCTAATCAACTATACAAGACCTAATTTTACTGCATTTCATGGAACTAGGACTAAAACAATATTTAATGAAATGAGTAACAACATGCTTGATAAATAGTGATAACATTGCAAGAATTCACAAAAATTTCATTACACAAAAAATATTCATAATCTGACTAAAGCTAACCCTATTTCTAATGTTCAGGGCTAAGACTGATAAGGAATTACAGAAGGCTTTGGGGAAAAAGGGAAGGAAAATCCCCTTATTGAATTTCCACATACCTGGAGAAGAATCCTTAGGAAGAAATCTGGAGAATCTTGAAGAACACTAGAAGCCCTAGCTTAGCTCTGCATTGACTGTTTGGAACTTCTACGCTCTGGAAAATCAAGAGTTGAGAGAAAATGAGAGGGATTAAGTTGATCACCCCTTTAATTCTCTCCAAAACGTGCTCAAAATGATGCAGTTTAGGGATTAAAAAGGTGAAAATTTACAAAAATGCCCCAGAGATAAAAGTCTGAAAACTGCCCGATAGGGACCAACAGGTCACATAACGAGTCGTTGGTTGACGCCATGACTCGTTGGGACCAGTCATTGGTCCTAGACCTGAAATCTGGGCTTATTGGACATTGGTAACGAAAGGAGACCACAACTCGTTGGACGTACCAACGGGTCGTTGGTTCCTCTCGTGGCCATTGGTAGGGTTTTCGAACAAAACACAAGACCCCCTCTAATAGACGACACCATGACTCATTGGTAGAACCCACGAGTCGTGGGGACTGCCCTTTGTCACTACTGCCTTGATATGAAGGATATTTGGATATGGCGACGGGTGGAAATGATGACTCGTTAGAGGTGACAACGAGTCGTTGGTTCCACTTATTGCTTTTGGGAAATGTCAGGCAGATTTCTGTATTGAGCAACAACGACTCGATAGAATGACTCATTACTCTTTTTATCGGGTCATTGCATGACTCATTGGTTCCTAAATGAAAAACTTGCATATCAAACAATGACTCATACAACGGTCCGTTGGTGCTGACAAAGACTCGTTGTCTGAGTCCTCCTGAGACAAATTTTTTCAGGTTCTTTGAGGTTATTCATGAAAAGTCTGAGTTTGGTCTAGAAAAGTTTTGGGGTGTTACAATATCTCCCCCTTGGGATCATTCATCCTCGAATGAAGACTAAAATTGCTGGAAAACTGGGAAAAGAGCTGCAATTCCCAAACTGAAACTATAAACTGATTTAGTCATACTAACTGAGTTGACAGAATTAGTGTTCACACTAAAAACCTGAATAGAGCTGGTGAGTACTGAACTGAATAGAGTATTGAGGAGGAATTTAATACCTGATGCTGCTGGACTGGAAGGGAATAAATAGCGATATTTAGCCATCATGTCTGCTTATGCTTCCCAAGTGGCCCCCTCCTCCACAAGACTTTTACCGAAGTGACTCTCTTGTTTCTCAGCTTACAAACCTGATGATTTAGGATCTGAACTGGGACTTCTTCGTAAGAGAGACTATCCTTAACTTCCACACCGTCTAGTGGAAAAACTGAGGTTAGCTCACCGATGCACTTCTTCAACAGTGACACATGGAAGATTGGGTGCACAGATGCTAGCTCCGAAGGTAATTCTAGCTCTTAGGCCACATTGCTAATTTTCGTCAAAATCCTGTAGGGTCCTACATACCTTGGATTGAGTTTACCTTTCTTTTCAAACCTCATCATCCTTTTCATGGGTGAAATTCTCCGATAAACCCAATCATCCATAGCAAATGAGCTATTTTCGTTCCAACCTTTCTCTAATGAGATGCACTTTCTGCATAGCCTCGTGAACTGAATCTGGTCCTATCAAAGTGGCGTTACCAACTTCAAACAACTCTATAGGAGACCTACACCTCCTACCATATAATGCCTCAAACGGGGCCATCTGAATACTAGAGTGGTAGATGTTGTTATATGCAAACTCGATGAGAGGTAGGTTATCATCCCATCTTCCCTTGAAGTCGATTACACAAGCTCTCAACATATATTCTTAGGTTTAAATAGTCCGTTCAACTTGTCCATCTGTCTGAGGGTGAAAAGCTGTGCTGAGTTTGACCTGAGTACCAAGTCCTTTTTGAAATGACTTCTAGAAATGCGAGGTGAACTGGGTACCTCTATCTGAAATGATGGACAAGGGAACCCTATGCAGTCTGACTAACTCCCAGATGTACAGCCTAGCATAATCCTCAGCTGAGTCTGTAGTTTTAACTGAGAGAAAATGTGCTCATTTGGTCATCTGATCTACTATCACCCAAATTGAATCATGCTGCCAATGAGTACGAAGTAGAACTATAATGAAGTCCATATTCACTTCTTCCCACTTTCACGTGGGTATGCTGAT
>JACEIK010000304.1:306500-321745 GCA_018107945.1 Datura stramonium | reverse complement strand
GAATATGTGATTGAACCTTGGCGGAGGCGTTAATAATGGATTGTGGGACATAGGTAATGCCTCCATATCTTCAAAGGAAACACCACTGATGCCAATTTAAGATCATGAGTTGGATAGTTCTTCTCATGAACTTTGAGCTGTCTGGAGGCATAAGCTATTACCTTACCCCACTGCATCAGTACACAACTGAGGCCAACTTTGGAAGTGTCACAATAGACTACGAACCCATCTGTTCCTTTTGGTAAGGTCAAAATTGGAGCTGTAGTGAGTCGAGTCTTCAACTCTTGAAAACTTTTCTCACATGCATCTAACCACTGAAACTACACCTTTTTCAGAGTTAGCTTAGTCAAAGGAGATGTGATAGAAGAAAATTCTTCTACAAACCGTCGATAATAACCGACTGGACCTAGGAAACTCCTGATATCTGTTGGGGAAGTAGGACTTGGCCAGTATTTCACTGTTGCTATCTTATGAGGATCTACCTGAATACCCTTACCTGAGACCACGTGACCAAGGAAGGCCACAAACTTCAGTCAAAATTCACATTTGCTGAATTTAGTGAACAATTAGCGATCTCTAAGAGTCTGCAACACTATCCTCAGATGGTTAGCATGCTCCTTCTAATTTCTGGAGTATACCAAAATGTCGTATATGAACACAATCACGAACATGTCCAAATACTATTTGAATACCCTATTCATCAGGTCCATAAAAGCTACAGGGGCATTAGTTAGTCCAAAGGATATAACCACAAATTCATAGTGACCATACCGAATTCTGAAAGCTATTTTCGGTATGTCACATTCCCTGACCCTAAGCTGATGATATCCCGATGTGAGATTTACCTTAGAAAAACAACTAGCTCCCTAAAGCTATCTAACAAGTCATCAATCCTGGGTAGGGGATACTTTTTTTTAACTATAACTTTGTTCAGTTGACGGTAGTTGATACACATTCTAAGAGTACGGTCATTCTTTCACATGAACAACACTGGAGTACCCCATGGAAAGATGTTGGGCCTGATGAAACCTTTATCAAGAATGTCCTTCAGCTGTTCCTTTAACTCCTTAAGCTCAGCTGGAGCCATTCCATAAGGAGGAATAGAGATGGGCTGAGTGTCTGGAAGAAGGTCTATGCTGAAGTCTATTTCCCTCCGGAAGGGACTCCGAAAAGATTTTCGGGAAACACATCAGGAAAATTGCTAACAATTGGAACTGACTGAATCGTTGGGGTCTCGGAGCTAGAATCTTTGACTTGAACTAGGTGATAGATGCACCCTTTCAAAATGATCTTACTTGCCTTAATGTAGGAAATAAATTGACCCTTTGGTGCTGAAACACTACCCATCTATTCTAAGACTGGCTTATTGGGAAACTGAAACCTGACAACTCTAGTTCCGCAGTCGATTGAGGCATAACTGGAATGTAACCAATCCATGATGAGAATGAGGTAAAAATTGACCATGTCTAACTCTACTAGATCAGTTGGAATGACTTTACTCAATACTTACTTGAGCAGTGCGGGAGACTGGGGAATGGGTCGAATAAACTCCCCAGGGGCCGAAAAAATAACAGATGAAGCTTTACTTAGATAGGGGTTTGATTGGTCTTTTTTTTTCTTAGTGATTGAGACTGGGAAATTTCTATATACCCGACTGTCTCTAATTGGCTCACCAACTAGGGTAGAGACTGAGAATGATTCTGAGAGGACTTCTGGACTGATTTCAAACTGAACAACTACATAAAGGGTCACAAATGATAGTGTGGCTCCTGGATCTAGTAGGGCATATACATCTAGATGGAAGAGACATAACATACCTATGACCACATCAGGTGAGCTCTCTAGATTCTGATGAGAGAACAAAGCATAAAAGAAGTTTTGATGCTGACCGCCATCCATAACTGTCCCCTGTGGAGCTGGAAGACCTGCTGGGGCTATTGAAGTAGACTGAGTTCTCCCCCTCCCTCTAATGGACACTCCTTTAACTTGTGACCCAACTGTTCATATCCAAAGAAACCCTCTTTTCCCATGCGACATTCACCTGGATGGTTCTTTCCATACTCAGGACAAGTTGGGTAATGGTGCTGGCACTGTAACTCTAGGACTGAGATCCAAATGCTCCACCCTTCTAATCCTTGCGGGACTGGAGAGAAAGGGCGCTGACTGATGTGGGTGCTGGAGTTCTCTATTGTTGTTGCTGTGGACGGCTACTGCTGCCGGACCTCTGTTGGCCATAATCAGACTAGCCTGTGCTGGCCCGCTTGTTTTCCCGCTTAATATCCTTCAACTTCTCTGCCTCAATCTATTGTGCATGAATGATGAGGCTAGAGAGGTCAATGTCCTTGATGAGCATTACAGTTCTGCACTCCTTAAGTACCAAATCTGACACTTCATTGATGAATTTGAGCATGCGAGCCCTTGGATGAACAACCACCTCTGGAGCATACCTCGACAAGCGAGTGAATTCCAATGCATATTCCTTCACTATTCGGTTACCCTGCATCAAATTCATGAATTCGGTGACCTTGGCCTCCCTCAATTCTCGAGGAAAGAATCTGTCTAGAAATGCTATAGCGAACTCATCCCACTCTACGGATCCTTCTTTTGCTAGCCTCCCTTCTTTCCACTGCTTGTACCAAATTTGAGCCACCCCTTTCAACTGGTAGGCAGCCAGATCAGCACTCTCCATGGAACTAACACCCATAATTCGGGTAATTTTCCGTACCTCATCCACAAACTCCTGTGGGTCCTCTCCCACCTTGGATCCATGAAAAGTTGGAGGGTTCATGTAACACCCCAAAATTTTTCTAGACCAAGCTCATACCTTGCAAGAAAAATCCTAAAGAAAACCAGAAAAGTTTCCTCAGAACGACTGAGACAATGAGTCGTGGTCAGTTCCAACAACTCGTTGTGTCAGTCGTGGTCAGCCCTGTTTGGTACTTCGGGAACCAACGAAAAATAGAATGACCCATTAGGAGAAACAACAAGTCATTCTGTCAGTCGTTGGTCCCTAGCTCAGAAATCCCTCTTCCAGGACCCCACGACTCAACTAATAAGTCGTCGTGAGTTACAACGACTCATGGTGTGAGTCGTTGGTTGAGATCCCAGAAAACTTCGTTAGTGACAATGAGTGGTAGCAACGACCTGTTGTCTCACACAACGAGTCATTGTGATCACTCACACAACGAGTCATTCTAAAGGGATTCTCTTTGTAAATTCTTCACCAGGTATGTGGGAATTCAACAAGGGAATTGTTCTTCCCTTGTATCCTCAAAACCCTTTCTAAATTTCCTATCAGTGATAGCTTTGTGGTTTTGAAATATAGAAGGATTTCAGACAAAATTCTTTAAATTTCAGGTGGAATATTAATCATGATATTAGCTGCTTTATTATTTCAAATTTCTAGAAATTTTGTAGAACTAGCATCTAGTAGAATGATTTAGCCTTAGTTTCTAAGTTCAGTAAATTAGAATCTTGCATGTTGGACTAATTTTCCCTGTGGCTTGATTCTATCGTTGTTGAGGATTCGCATACTGTGAGTATATGTTGAAATCTCAGTCAGATGTATGTTAGTCCAGTCTCAATCAGATTATTAGCATACTCAGTATTATTCAGAAATGTCAGCTGATCAGTTTGACTATAGTCTAGTCTTGAGGTGTCAGTGGTGCCTCCCAGTTATCAGTTATTAGACTCAGATATCAGATTTTCGTGGTTCTTTAGATGGTTATGACACTTTCAGATAAGGAGCTCTGACCAGTCTTAGACCCCCAACTTCAGATTCTAGTTTGTTCTTTAGACAGTTACGACGCTTCCAGATAAGCAGCTCTGTCCAATCTTAGAACACTAGTTACATAATTTGTTTCAATAAAACTCTTAGGGTACTTCCAGATAGGTATCCCTGAATTAGTCTTGGGCCCCAGTTTCGAGCTATCAGCTTTATAGTCAGTTTAGGACTATCCAGTGGGAGTAGGACTTAGCACCGAGTGGACCGAGGTTCCAGCGCACCCAGGTTTCCAGAACTATATTGCCACCGTAGGTTATTTTATTGGCCTTATGGCCCCAGACTTATGATCACCCAGTTCATGCCTTTATACCCTGACAGGGTATATTGGGTCCTACCAATGGGTTGTATACATTAGAATCCATGTCTAGCTCACGTGGTTATATGTGGGTTATAGACTCTCCCACTAGTCAGTACAGTCTCAGTTTAGGTCAGCTTAGAACAACTTCAGTTTACTCAGTTCAAATCAATTTAGAACAGTTAGTTCAGATCAGCATCTCAGATTCAGGGCATGTCTATGACCATCAGATAGGGTCATTTTGACCATTCCAGTTATATTTCAATTTAATTAATTTCAGTATTTTAGTTGGTCATTGCATGTCATTACAATTCATTTATCTATTCCTTTATGTTATATTTTTCTCCCACTTACTCAGTACATTCAAAGTACTGACGCATACCTTCTATGCTATATCGTACTATGATAGTAGATTCTTAGTCTCAGCACCGCTAGTAGATCTTTTTTAGGTGATATAAGCTATACTAGTGGTGAGTCCTCTTCATTCAAGGACGATATTTATTTTTTTTAGTTATTTTCATACAGATATAATTTAGAGTTAGCTAGGGCTTGTCCCAGCAACTCATCAGATATAGATGGCTTTTAGACATAGATTCAGACTTTCACTTTTGTTTTCATATGTACAAACTTTTATTATTCAGTTATCCTTAAATGATTTTATTATTTAAGCTTCCGCTATGACTTACTCAGATCACCAGTTTTTTTGATAGACCACGGGTTGTCTTGGGGTTATTTGTGACTCTAAGTACCGTGTCTCGTCCAGGGTATAGACTTGGGTCATGAAGTTCATTCGGGTGAAATCTTGAACCCTAGTAGCTGCTGCAGACCTGTTTGCATTCATTGGAACTACCTGCTGGTTCACTTGGTTGGTCACAGTGTACGCCAACAGCTGGATCATCGCTCAAAATTCCACTGAGGACACCTGATCATCTTGAGGAGCTGGTGGGGCAGGTCGGTTGGCATTGCCAGCCCTCCTTCCATTTCCTCATTTTGGAGGAATATTTTCACTGAAACAAATAGAGCACGAGTTAGGAGGACATTTTTGGGATTCAACTTCAACGCACAATAAAGAGTATGAACAAAAAGGAGTTTTCCTAATAACGTCTTGTAGCCTCCCCATCATAAGTGTGGCACGCTTCACACCCATGAAAAGAACTCTACTTGGCACGGCTTTCAGAAATCCTAGGATACTCTAAACTTGGCTCTGATACCAAGTTTGTCACGACCCGAGTCTGCACCCTAGACGGGACATGGTACTTGGTGCCAAAAGTGACCCCAAGCTAACGTCATGTTCTAACATCACACCTGTAACTAAATAAGCATAATCGGAAGATGTGTAAAATAATTATCCAAATTAAACTATTTTGGAAAGAGTAAACATAACTGGAAAGAATACTAAACAACTGTGTCTGAAAGCCAACTACTAACTGACGAGTTATTGGGACAAGCCCCCAGCTAACTCTAAAATCTGACTAAACACAAAAACTAAATGAAAAGAAAACTTCATCCTCGGAAGATGAGGACTCACCAAATAACGCTGCTGCTGAAATAGTCGGGGGAAACTACTAATGATGCTAAGACTGAGAACCTGCACCTGTATCATAATACGATACAACATAGAAAGTATGAGTCAGTACGTTGAATGTACTGAATAAGTGAGATATACAATAAGCATGGAAAATAAGCAACTGAACTGAAATAACATGAATGACCAATTGATGTTGAAAACTAATAAAAGCTGAGCTATAACTGATGTGGTCAATAATGAGCCTGACTGATGGTCATAAACATGTCCTAGAACTGAGTGGCTGAATTGAGCTAAACTGAATTGAACTGAACTGAACTGAAACTGAGGTAAACTATACTAACAAGTGGGAGAGTCTATAACCAACATATAATCATGTGAGCTAAACGTGGAGTCTGATGTATACACCCTATTAGAGAAAGCCTATTATACCTTGCCAGGGTATAGTGGCTGAGCTGGGTGACCACAAGGTTGGGGCCTATTGGGCCAATAACCTACAGTGGTAACGTAGTTTTGGAAACATGGGCGTGCTGGAATCTCGGCCCCCTCATTGCTAAGTACTATTCCCACTAGATAATCCTAATTTCACTACTAAACTATTAGCTTGAAGCTGGGGTCCTGGACTAAGTCAGGAATACTTATCTAGAAGTAACCTGAGAGTCTATCAAACCGGATAACTATAAACTGGTGCTCTAAGACTGGCCAGAGCTGCTTATCTGGAAGGGTCATAACCATCTAGAGAACTAGCTGATAACTGATACTGATGGTTCTAAGACTAGTCAGAGCTGCTTATCTGAAAGCATCGTAATCGTCTAGAGAACTAACTAATAACTGAAACTAGGTAGTATTACTGAACTGAACTCCTCAAGATCTTACTATTGTCAAACTGATCAGCTGACTTACTGAAAATGCTAATTTCTAACTAAGACTGGACTAGCATGCAAACTAACTGCAAACTCACATCATAGTAACAACATGGGAATTCAAGAACTAACAAAGTCAAGCAACAATATCTAATCAACTATGCAAGACCCAATTTTAATGCATTTCATGGATTTAGGGCTAAAATAATATTTCATGAAAAGATTAACAACATGTTTGATAAATACTGAGAACATTGCAAGAATTCACAAGAATTTCATAACACAAGAATATTCATAATCTGACTAAAGCTAACCCAATTTCTGATGTTCAGGTCTAAGACTGATAAGGAATTACAGAATCCCTTTGAATTCCTACATACCTGGAGAAGAATCCTTAGGAAGAAATCTGGAGAATCTTGAAGAACACTGGAAGCCCTAGCTTGCTCTGCACTGACTGTTTGGAACTTCTACGCTCTGGAAAATCGAGAGTTGAGAGAAAATGAGAGGGACTAAGTCGATCACCCCTTTAATTCTCTCCAAAATGTGCCCAGAATGACGTACTTTATGTATTAAAAAGGTGGGAAGTTACAAAAATGCCCCCGAGATAAAAGTTTAAAAACTGCCTGACGGGGACCAACGAGTCACACAATGAGGCATTGGTTGACACCATGACTCGTTGGGACCAGTCATTGGTCCTGGGCCTGAAATCTAGGCTCACTGAACATTGGTAATGAAAGGATACCACAACTCATTGGATGAACCAATGGGTCGTTGGTTCCTCTCGTGGCCATTGGTAGGGTTTTCGAGTAAAACACTGGACCCCCCTCTAATGGAAGATACCACAACACATTGGTAGAATCCACGATTCATGGTAACTGCTTATCATCACCACTACCTTAATCTGTCATGACCCGAACATGGGCCCAGATCAAGACACGGCATAAGGAGCCCCGAGAGACTCCAAGTCGACCCATGGCATGAGCATACATATAATTCAATCAAACAAGCGGAGGACTTAACATAATAAACATAGTGGAAGTCTAATCATAACATAACATCGAAACCGAAATTCACTTGATACATGAAAAGCTGATTACTACATACAGTCTGAAAGCCTCTATCAAGTCTGATGGGTTGATGGGTCAACAACTCAACTAACCCAACAAATCTGAAAATTGAAAGTGCAAAGATAACTGACAACAAATGGTTCTTGGGAGATGAGGACTCACCACTAAAGCTGGATGCTAACTCCGGAACTAGCTAATGATGGGGCTGAGCCTGAATATCAAAGCCTGTATCATCAAATAATATGGCATAGAGTATGAGGTCAGTATGTGGAATGTACCGACTATGCAAGGTAAGTAAAACCACTTAAATAAGTAAAAATCATTTAAAACATGCATAATGTAAAACACAATTAAGATAAGAATCTGAGAGTAGGGCTTGCAAGCTATTTTTCTGAAATCATGATCTAAACATAGCTGAACATCATAATTGAATCGAATGACCTAAAGCTGAAATCAGATAATCTCAAGTAAAAACTGAACATTTGGGTCAAACCTACTTTAGAACATACATGTATATATATATATATATCATGAATTATGAACATGCATAACTAAAATCATGAGGAACAATGGGAGACTCGTCATATAACCGACATTACCACGATAGTGGTCTCGACTATCACACTCAAGTGGCAGAGCCATATAAAGCCTTGCTAGGGCTAAAGACGCTACCATGATATCGATATCAAGCTGAAGGCCCCTTGGGGCAGGGGAAAGCTCGCATAAGAGGTCCCAAAATAATCTGATCATACCTACGTTGACACGTAGTTCTGAGGCATAGGGTTGACCCTTAGCCTACTCGATGCTGGACAATACTCCCAAAAACATGCATATGTTCTCCATTATTTTACAATAAAGCTGACCATCGTCTATTGATGAAGCTGAATAATCATATACATATAAAATCTGAAATCATACATGAGGAGCCTTAGCTTAAACCATACCACAAATTAAATATAATTGGGAGTCGTGATTCCAAAACCATGTGGTAAACTAATTAACTTGAAATCATAATCATACTTGAACACATGGGCTTTCCCAGCATTTAAACATGCTTGAAAATACTTAATTCTCTTGAAATCATGATCATATATATGGGTAACTTGAAAACATGCTTTTCATCAATAATATCTCATCATACTTAAACGTTAGTCATAAATTTCAACTTTCATGAACTTCTCATGGATGGGAATTTTAATTTGTAAAGCTTGAAAACATGATTATAATTGAGAACAATGTAAAACTTTTCCATGAATCATATTTCAATAATAGAAACATAGTTAGATTCATGCATTGGGTTAAAACTCCATAGGATCAACATATAGATTTTCATGAATTAGAGAGGGATTGGGCATGGGTGTGAACAAATTCACCCATTCATAACCTTACATACCTGGAAAAATCTGATTTTATAATTCCTCTGATTGCCCAATGAAGAATTGAGAAGAATTTGGAAGGAATTAAGCTTGATTAACCCTCTAGCTCTTCTAGGTTTGCATGCATGAGTAGGAATAGCCTAGAATGAACTTACCCCTCTTAAAACTCATCATTCATAGCTCAAAACGACGTAGTTTAGGCCTTAGGATCATAGGAATTATGGATAAGCCCTTACTAAATTCACAAAAAATAACTGCTTGCCAGTCCCCAGGAGGGATTGAACGAGTCATTACCAAGGGAACGAGTTGTAGCCAGCTGTCATGAAGTCCACTACCATTTTTCTTCAAGGGGTCCCCACGAGGGACCCAACGACTCATTACGGGTGACCACGAGTCGTGGTCACCACTCGTTACCTCCACTGCCCAAAACCTCAAGTATTTCACCAAATGCCGACCACAACCAACCTAACGAATCGTGGTGTCTGACCACGACTCATGGTGTCCAATCATGGGGTATACTGCCAACTCATCCTTCACCTTCCATTTTTCCTTGACCACGGGTGACCTGACGACTCGTGGGGCTGACCACGACCGTAGGGCTGACCACGACTCGTGGCCACCCCAACTCGAATTTTCTAGGCAAGTCAACACTCCTCACCATGAATCACTTAACGACTCGTGGTCAACCTGACGGGTCACAGGACGACTCGTTTTGTGACCTAGTGCAGAAAATCCTATTTTCTTCTTTTCAACTACTGGGTCTGATCTTAGGGCTTTCAGGGTATAACAATATCTCCCCCTTAGGAACATTCGTCCTCGAATGTTGAAAATCATACAGAAAAGCAGATAAATGCAATCATCATACTCAAATACTGATCATATAAGATGAAAATTGACGGAATGACTAACTTTGATTTAAACTACATGTCTGAACTGAACTCATGAATCATACATACATCCATATACATGAAAGAAACTGGGGCACATGAACTGAACATGGAACTGAATAGAGTTTTAAGGAAAAAACTGATACCTGAAGCTGGAACTGGGCTGGCAGGGAATAAATGTGGGTATCTAGCCATCATATCTGCTTCGTCTTCCCACGTAGCTCTCTCAACAGTTTGATTCCTCCATAAAACTTTAACTAAAGCTAATTTTTTGTTTCTTAGCCTTCAAACCTAACAATCCAGTATTTTCATCGAAAACTCCTCATAACTAAGGCTGTCTTTCACACCGACACTGTCCATCGAAACGACTAGAGTTGGATCACCCAAGAACTTCTTTAGGAGCAATACATGGAAAACTAGATGGACTAAAGCTAATTCTGAGGGAAACTCCAATTCACTTTCCACCTTGCCAAACCGCTTCACAATCTGGTAAGGGCCAACATAACAAGGGCTGAGTTTTCCTTTCTTTCCGAACCTCATCACTCCCTTCATGGGAGACACCTTTAGAAACACCCAATCATCAACTTCGAACTCAAGTTCTCTCCTTCTCACATCAGCATAGGACTTTTGGCAAATTTGAGCTATTTTCAACTTGTTCCATATGATATGAACTTTCTCCATGGCCTCATAGACTGAATCTGGCCCTATCATCGCAGCTTCACTGACTTCAAATCAACCAATATGTGATCTATATCTCCACCCATAGAGAGCCTCAAATGAATCCATCTGAATAATGGAACGATAGCTTTTGTTGTATGCAAACTCAATAAGAGACAAATGGTCATCCCAACTACCCTTGAAGTCAATCACACATGCTCTCAACATATCCTCGAGAGTCTGAATTGTCCGCTCCACTTGACCATCCGTTTGCGGGTGGAATGCTATACTGAGCTTGGACTGAGTGCCAAGGCCTTTTTGAAACGATCTCCAAAATTAAGAGGTAAACTGAGTACCTCTGTCTGATATGATGTACAAGGGCACTCCATGCAATCGAACTAGCTCTCGGATGTAAAGGTTGGCATAATCCTCCGCTAAATCAGTGCTCTTGACCGGTAGAAAATGAGCAGCTTTGGTCAACCTAGCCCATGATCACCCAAATGGAGTCATACTGTCGACGAGTGTGAGGCAACCCTGTGATGAAGTCCATATTGATTTCTTCCCACTTCCATGAACGAATGCTGATATCCTGAAGCACACCTCCCGGTCTCTGGTGCTCAACCTTCACTTGCTGATAGTTTGGACACTTAGCTACAAATTCTGCGATGTCCTTCTTCACGCCATTCCATCAATAGACTTCCCGTAGGTCATGGTACATCTTGGTAGAACCTGGATGTATTGAATACCTGGAACCGTGAGCCTCATGCAACATCCAATTTCTCAAATCATCAACGTCCGGGACATACAAGCGACCCTGATATCGAAGCACACCATCTCCCCCTTTGGAGAAGATCTTTATCTTCTGATTCTAAACGGCTTACTTTAACTTTTATCAAAATAAGGCCCTCGTCTTGTCTAGCTTTTACATCAGTTACCAAGGACAATTTTGATCCATTCTGAACAATAACGCCGCCATCGGTCGAGTCAACCAAACGAACTCCCAACCTTACAAGCCGATGCACATCCTTCTCTAGCTCCTTCCTCTCCTCATCCACATGGGACATACTCTCCATAGAGAGTCTACTAAGTGCGTCTGCTACTATATTGGCCTTACCTGGATGGTAAAGGACACTCATATCATAATTCTTGAGTAGCTCCAACCTCCTCCTTTGGCATAGATTTAAATCCTTCTTGTAAACACATATTATAGGGTCTTGCGGTCCGTAAACACATCTACATGGACCCTGTACAAATAGTGTCTCCATATCTTTAAGGAAAATACCACCGTGACCAATTCAAGATCATGGGTTGGGTAAATTCTTTCATGAACCTTCAGCTGCCTGGAAGCATATGCTATAACTTTACCATGCTGCATCAATACAAAACAAAGACCGAATTTCTAAAGCATTGCAATACACCACTAACCCATTAGTACACTCGGTAGGGTTAACATCGGGGCCGAGGTAAGTCGGTTCTTCAACTCCTAAAAGCTCCTGTCACAAGAATTCAACAATTGGAATTTCACCTTCTTTTGGGTCAATTTGGTCATTGGAGATACAATAGATGAAAAACCCTCAACAAATTTCTAATAGTACCCAGCTAAACCCGAGAAGCTCCTGATATCGGAAGGATTCACTGATCTCGGTCAATTCTTTATCGCTTCTATTTTCTGCGAGTCCACCTTTATGCCCTCACTTGACACCACATGGCCCAAAAATGCCACTGAGTTCAACAAAACTTGCATATGCTGAATTTAGCATATAGTTGATGATCCTTGAGAGTTTGTAGCACCACCCTCAAATGAGTGGCATGCTCCTCCTCGCTCCGAGAGTATATAAGGATGTTATCAATAAACAAGATCACAAACATATCCAAGTATGGCAACACCCTGTTCATCAAATCCATAAAAACTGCAGGAGCATTCGTTAATCCAAAAGACATAACTACAAACTCATAATGACCATACTGCGTCCTGAAGGCTGTCTTCGAGATTTCATTCTCCCGAACCCTAAGCTAATGGTATCTGGATCTGAGATCAATTTTCAAAAAGCATGTAGCACCCTGAAGATGGTCAAACAAATCATCAATCCTGGGGACAGGATACCTGCTCTTGATGGTGACCTTGTTCAACTACCGATAATCAATACACATACGAAGAGAACCATCTTTCTTTCAAACAAAGAGAACTGGTGCACCCCATGGGGATTTGTTCGGTCAAATGAAACCTTGTCTAACAAGTCCTTCAACTCCTTTAACTCAAATGGAGCCATTCTGTAAGAAGGAATAGATAGTTAGTCCTTCAACTCCTTTAACTCAGATGGAGACATTCTATAAGGAGGAATAGATATAGGTTGTGTATCAGGAAGAAGGTCAATACCAAAATCAATCCCCTGCTCATGAAGGAATCCTGGTAGATCATCTGGGAAGACTTCTGGATACTCACATACTACTGGGAATGACTAGATAGTCGGGTCTCGGATGTAGCATCCTTAACCCTAACTAGATGGTATACACAACCTTTAGAAATCATCCTTCTGGTCTTAAGGTAGGAAATGAAACGACCCACAGGAACAACTGAACTACCCTTCCATTTTAGGAATGGCTCACCCAGAAATCTGAACTCTACTGCCTGGGTGCTACAATTAACTGAGGCATAACATGCAAATAGCCAATCCATGCTGAGGATAACATCAAAGTCGGTCATGGATAACTCTACTAGATTATCTAAGGTGACTTTTTGAAGGACTGTGATCGGGTAACTTCTATACACCCGTCTAGCTACAACTGAATCACCCACTGGACTAGAGACTGAGAAGGGTTCTGACAAGATTTTGGGACTGACTCCGAAACTACTAGCCACATAAGGTGTCACAAAGGACAAGGTAGTCCCTGGATATAACAAAGCATGTTCATCAAGATGGAGAACTCATAACATACCATGACTACATTCGAGGAGATCTCCTACTCCTGGCAGGATGCTAAGGCATAAAATCTATTGGCGCTGACCGCCACTTGTGCTAGTAGATGCCCCCTGCTGGGCTGGGCATGAGGGTGGAGCTGCTGAACTAGAATCTAGGCCTTGACCCCTATCATGGCCCTATCTAGCTGCTGGAAGTCTTTGAGCATATGTACGGGCTTCCCGCACCTGAAGGCTAAAGAAAGCACCTGTACTTACCAAACACTGACCCGTGTGCTTCCGGCCACACCTGTCGGAAACGGGGATACTGGAATCTACGGGCCTGCTGCTCTTACCCCTAGAGCCTGATGCTCGACCTCTCCGATCGTGCATATGTCTGGATGGAACACTCATCGCTGAAGATGCTAGGGTTGAAGATCTCTGATGGGACTGCTGTCGATGCCCACCACTTGGTCTCGGCTGAGAGAACCTATAACTGTCTGTCCTGACCCTCTTGGCCTCTTTCTCCCTCAGATGTGCCACCTCCATCTGCTGGGCGTACAAGACTATCGGAGGAAAATCCATATCCTGATGGAGCATGGTGGTTCTGTAATCCTTGTATAGATAGTCTTCCACCCCATGAACAAACCTGCTCATTCGCGCCCTCTAATCAACCACTAACTCTGGGGTGTACTTTGACAGACGAGTGAACTCTAGGGCATATTCCTACACTGTCATCTTTCCCTATTTTAGATTCACAAACTTGACGGCTTTTAACTCCCTCATCTCATGAGGGAAGAACCGATCTAGAAAAGCGACGTGAAACTCCTCCCAACTGATAGGGCCTGCTCCGGCTGCCCTACTATCCTTCCACTGTTTAAACCAAATGTGTGTGACCCCCTTCGAATGATATAAGGCCAAATCAACTCTCTCTTCTCCATTCACCCCCATGACCTAGGTGATCTTCCAAATCTCATCAATAAACTCATGTGGATCCTCGTCCACCTTTGACTCAAAAAACTCTGGTGGGTTCATCCTTAGGAAATCCCTAACTCGTGTTGCCGCTGCATTCCCGTTCTATGGAACATGTGCCACTGCCTGCTGGTTGACCTGAGCGATCAAGGCCCACGCTAGTATTTGAATAGCTGCCCTGAATTCAGTGTGGGCAACAGGCTCTGGTGCATGGTGCTCATGAGCTGGTGGGGCCTGTTGGTGCCCGTCTCCATTGCCATCCTCGTGGCCATTTTCATTTCCATTTCTTTTGCCATTAACTCTGTAAGGAGGCATGATTCTGCAATCGTGAATAGCATGAGTTAGAAGGATAGAGAGACATTTCACCTCACGACATAGATAATAAAATAAGGGAACATTACCCAAACATATCGTAGCCTCTTCGTCATAAGTGTGGCGTGCTTTACACTCATTAAAAAGACCCTACTTAACGCGGCTTTCAGACAGCTAGGACACTTCAAAACCTATTCTCTGATACCAAGTTTGTCACGACCCGAACATAGGCCTGAATTGAGAAACGGGACAAGGAGCCTCGAGAGACTCTAAGTCGACCCATGACATGAGCATACATCTAACTCAATCAAATAAGTGGAAGACTTAACATAATAGACATAGTAGAAGTCTAATCATAACATAACATTGGAACCGAAATTCACTTCATACATAACAAGCTGATTACTACATACAGTCTAAAAGCCTCTATCAAGTCTGATGGGTTGATAGGACAACACCCCAACTAACCCGAAAAATCTGAAAACTGAAAGTGCAAAGATAACTGACAACAAATGATCCTCGGGAGATGAGGACTCACCACTGAAGCTGGATGCTAACTCTGCAACTGGCTAATGATGGGGCTGAGTCTGAAGATCGGAGCCTGTATCATA
>JACEIK010000304.1:288622-302650 GCA_018107945.1 Datura stramonium | reverse complement strand
GCATCCATATATATATCAATTAGGACTAAATACATTAATATTCTGAAAGAAAATATCACTTTTAATATATATATAGCCCAAACTTTGACTTATCGAAAACCGTCCGAAAACTCGCTATTTCTTGGAAGTCCAGAAGGAAGAAATACTCACTTTAGGGCTAGGAGTATATTGACACTAATTTGGAGCAATTCCACTTACCTTAGTTCGATAGCACGATGATTCGCCGGCCGAATTTTTACAAAACTAAATCTGTAGGAATGCTCCTTGCTGCTTAATACCTCACTACCCACATTTATTTCGAGTTTGGACCGCGTATATAGGTGTAGTCGGAAGGAAACTAGCACCAAACCTTCGTGCCCCTGTTCCTCTCTACACTCTCTGCTTATTTCTGGAAAATATCTTATGTTTTAATTACTTAAAACCGAAGTTGGTGCTTTTATACTTGGGGTTGCACCTCACCTCCGTGGCACATTGGCCATCGCAGAGGTGAGCCTCCGTGACACGCTGTCCATCGCGGAGGTGAGCCTCCGTGACACTCTGGCAATCGCGGAGGAGGTCTGCCAGCCTCCTCTTGCGATGGTTCGACGTGTCACTTATCCGGTCTTTCCCCCGGCCCTTCACCAGCATGTATGGCATTCAAAAACTTTTAACCAACATGCGAGTAGGACATCTAAATGTCAAAAATTTACGGGGTGTAACATCCTCCCCCCCTTAAGAACATTCGTCCTCGAATGTAAACTTCTACTTGCAAGAAGTTCAACTTACTTGACTTATTCTAGAAANTGTTGTAGTTACCCTGTAACTGGTTGGTGCCCTCTCCTGCTGCTATATCTGATCTTCTGCCTGTGATAGCATATCGCTGATCTGACTTTGTATCTGTATCAAAAGAGTATGATAAGTTTTAGGGACTCAACCCAATACCGTACCGCTCTATAGCACGACTGAATGAGAAGGAAGAGTAACCATCCTATCATGTCTTTCAGCCTCCTGCCTATAGTATGTGGTGCACAACACATCCACAGACAAGACTCTACTTAGCATGGCTTGCGGACTCCCTGGGATACGACCTGCTCTGATACCAAGTTTGTCACGCCCCACCTTGGGGGGGTATGACTGGCACCTAGTGCCTTACTAGGACCTGAACTGCTAGACTGCTGAGCCGAAGCACTTCTGGTGCCTGGCTAGCTCTAACTCTAATTCGATCTGAAAATACTATGCATGTTTTGATATTCTATTCTGAATCTCTTTTCTGCATTAAACTGATTCTGTTACTGAGCTAACTGTATCTGAAATAATATCTGGCTGTCTAATACTGACTTACTGATTTTTATTATAAATATAGCATAATAACATAAAACATGCTTGCTAGATTCATACTGGACTCAATACCCGACTTCTGGATTCGTTCTTTTAGAAGTCACTCTATTTGCTATACTAGGATTACTAACTTGCTGAAGGAACTGGCTTTACATACCTTTGTTTCTGATTTCCCGGCTAACTGGCGTAATTCGGTCAATATCCCTCTATTTCTCCCAACTGCATCCATATATATACAAATTAGGACTAAATACATTAATATTCTGGAAGAAAATATCACTTCTAATATATATATAGCCCAAACTTTGACTTATAGAAAAACGGTTGAAAACTCGCTATTTCTCGGAAGTCCGGAAGGGAGAAATACTCACTTTAGGGCTAGGAGTATATTGACACTAATTGGGAGCAATTCCACTTACCTTCGTTCGGTAGCACGACGGTTCGCCGGCCGAATTTTACGAAACTAAATTTGTAGGAATGCTCCAACAGTTTTATACTTCGGTATCTAGGACTACTTTGAGTTTGGGCCGCGTTTGGCTGCGTAATCGGAAGAAAAATGGTAAGGTTTGTTCGTGCTTTTATGTTCTTCTGGTTTCCTCTCTGTTTTTCTCTTATAATTATGAAAATAATTAAGATAAAACGAATTGGGGGTTTATATAGTGGGGCCTGGACAAGGCCTCTGTGGCACAGCGCCATCGCGGAGGCCCTCCCTCCGTGGCACAGCGCCATCGCGGAGGCCCTCCCTCCGTGGCACGGCGCCATCGCGGAGGGGTTCTTCCCTGGCTCCTCCCGTGATGATTCGATGCGATGTTCGTCCAGTCTTCCCCCAGGCCTTTTTCTAGCATGCATGGCATTCTAAAACCCTTAACCAACATGTGAATAGGCCGGATAAATATTAAAAATTTACGGGGTGTAACAACCTTCTCTGACGTAGATTCAAATCCTTTTGGGTAAACATGTACGATGTGATTTTGTGGTCCCTAAACACATCTAACATCTACATGGACCCCGTACAGATAGTATCTCCAAATCTTCAGGGAAAATACTACCACCGCCAATTCGAGATCATGAGTTGGGTAGTTCTTTTCATGGACTTTCAGCTACCTAGTAGCATAGCCTATAACTTTACCATGATGCATTAATACACAACCAAGGCCAATCCTTGAGGCATCACAATATACCAAAAACCCATAGGTGCCCTTAGGTAGGGCCAACACCGGCGCTGAGGTGAGCTGAGTCTTCACTTCTTGGAAGCTCTTTTCACAAGCCTCCGACCATTGAAACTTCACTTTCTTCTGGGTCAATTTAGTCAACGGGGATGCAATGGATGAAAACCCCTCAACAAATCTCCGATAATAACTAGCTAAACCCAAGAAACTTCTGATATCCGAAGGACTCACTAGTCTAGGCCAATTCTTCACTACCTCTATCTTTTGAGAGTCTACCTGCGCATCCTCACTTGACACCACATGGCCCAAAAATCCATTGAGTTCAACTAAAACTCACATTTACTGAATTTAGCATATAACTAACGATCCTTCAGAGTCTATAGCAGCACCCTCAAATGAGTGGCATGCTCATCCTTGCTCCGAGAATATATAAGCATGTCATCTATGAACACAATCACGAACATATCTAAATATGGCTTGAACACCCTGTTCATCAAATCTATAAAAGCTGCAAGAGCATTCGTTAGTCCAAAATACATAACTACAAACTCATAGTGACCATACTGAGTCCTAAAGGCTGTCTTCGGGATGTCACTATCCCGAACCCTTAGCTGATGGTATCCGGATCTAAGTTATATCTTAGAAAAGCACTTAGCACCCTAAAGTTGGTCAAACAAATCATCAACCCTGGGGAGAGGATGCCTATTATTGATGGTAAATATGTTTAATTGCCAATAATCAATGCATATACGAAGAGAATCATCCTTCTTGCGGACAAAAAGAATTGGTGCACCCCACGGAGATTTGCTCGGTCTGATGAAACCCTTGTCTAGAAGGTCCTTCAACTACTCCTTCAACTCCTTTAGCTGGGCTTGAGCCATTTTGTAAAGAGGAATAGATATAGGCTATGTATCGGGAATAAGGTCAATACCAAAATTGATCTCCCACTCGGGAGGGATTCCTGGTAAATCATCTGAAAATACCTCTGGATACTCACACACTGCAGGAACTGACTTGATAGCCGGGGTTTCAAATGTAGCATCCTTTACCCTAACTAGATGCTACACACAAACCCTTAGAAATCATCTTTCTGGCCTTAAGTTAGGAAATGAAGCGACCTATAGGCACAGCTAAACTACCCTTCCACTCTAAGACTGGTTCACCCAGAAATCTGAACTCTACTACATGGGTTGTACAATTGACTGAGGCATAAAAAGCATATAACCAATCTATGTTGAGGATAACATCAAAATCGGTCATGGATAACCCTACTAAAACTGCTAAGGTTGACTTTCTGAATTACTGTGACAAGGAAATTTCTATATACTCGTCTAGCTATAACTGAATCACTGATTGGAGTAGAGACTGAGAAGGGTTCTGATAAGATTTCGGGACTGACTCTGAAACTACTAGCAACATAGGGCGTCACAAAAAATAAAGTAGCCCCTACATCTAACAATGCATATACATCAAGGTGGAATACTCGTAACATACCAGTGACTACATCTTGAGAAACCTCCTATTCCTAACGAGATGCTAGGGCACAAAATCTGTTTTGACGCTGACCACCACCCGCACTAGTAGATGCCCCCTGTTGGGATGGGCGTACTGGGGGAGCTGCTGAACTGAAGGTTATGCCTCAGCCCTTATCATGACCCTATTGGGTTGCTGGTCTATCCCTAAGCATATATCCAAGCTTCCCGCGCCTGAAACAAGCACCTGAACCTACTAAGCACTGACCCACGTGTCTTCGGCCACATCTGCTACACTCTGGAGGGCTGGTCTATGCCGGTCTGCTACTCTGGCCTCTAGAGCCTGATGCACATCCCCTATGATCGCACCTGGATCTGAATGGCACACTGATACCTTAAGGTATTGGGGCTGTAGATCTTTGGTGGGACTGCTGACAATGTCCACAAGGTCTTTGCTGGGAGAGTCCAACGCTATCAGTCCTGGGTCTCTTGGCCTCTCTCTCCCGCTCACTCATTTGCACCGCATCCATCTGTTGGGCGTATAACACTATCCGACCAAAGTCAATATCCTGATAAAGCATCACGGCCTGAAAATCCTTGACTAGATAGTTTGCTACCCCATGCACAAATTGGCTCACTGGGGCGCTCTGATCTGCAAATATCTCAGGTGCATACTTGGACAGACGAGTGAACTCCAAGGCATACTCCTAAATTGTTATCTTCCTTTGCTTTAGGTTCACAAACTATGCTTCTTTGATCTCCCTCATCTCACGAGGGAAAAACCGATCAACATATGCAGCATGAAATTTATCCCAACCAATAGGGCCTGCTCCAACTGGCTTGATATCCTTCCACTGCTTGGACCAGATATGCGCAACACCTTTCAACTGATACGAAGCTAGATCAGGGCACTCCTCCCCGAACACCCCCATGATCTGGTTGATATTTAGAACCTCGTCAATGAACTCATGTGGATCCTCATCCACCTCTGACCCAAGAAACTCCGGAGGGTTCATCCTTAGAAAATTTCTTACTCTTGCAGCTGCCACATACCCATTTTGAGGGACCTGCGCTACTGCCTGTTGATTGACCTGGGCAGTCAAGGCCTAAGCTAGCATATGAATGGCTACCCTGAACTCAGCGTGGGCAAATGGCTTGGGTACATTCTCCTCATGGGCTGGCGGGGCCTGCTGGTGCCCATCTTCATTGTCATTCTCGTGGCTATTTTCAATCCTGTTTCTTATTCTGTTAACTCGGCGAGGAGGCATGATTCTATAAACGCATATAGCACGAGTTAGAAGGATAGAGAGACATTTCATCACACGACATAAATCATGAAAGAAGGAAACATTTCCTAAACGTCTCGTAGCCTCTTCGTCATAAATATGGAGCATTTTAGACCCATGAAAAAGACTCTACTTAACGTGGCTTTCAGACACCTTAGAACACTTCAAAACCAAATGCTTTGACACCAAGTTTGTCACAACCCGAACATAGGCCTAGATCGAGACAAGGGACAAAGAATCCCGAGAGGCTCCAAGTTAACCCATGGCATGAACATATCACTTAACTCAATCATAATAAAGAGTAAGATTAGCATAATCAACATAGCGGAAATCTGATAGTCTCATAACATTGGAATACATAACTCAAAATGAAAGTTGATTACATGCTATGTTTGAAAAGCCTCTACTACTGGCGAGTTGATGGGACAATACCCAACTAACTCACTAAAGTTTGAAACTGAAAGTAATGGATACAAATGAAAAGAAGGGCCCTCGAAAGATGAGGACTCACCAACTCTGGCTGATAAGGGCTAAAGTTGCAAGTCTGGCTAATGATGATGTTGAGCCTGAATATCTGAGCCTGTATCATGAAATGATACAGCGTAGAGTATGTGGTCAGTATGTGGAATGTATTGAGTATATAAGGTATGTAAAATTGCTAAGTAAGTAAAATCATAAATCATGCATATTATAAAATATAATCAAGATAAGATTCTGAGAGTAGGACTTGCATGTTATTCTCTGAAATCATGATCTAAACATAACTGAATTTCATAACTGAAACAAATGACCAAAGTTGAAAATTGATAATCATAAGTAAAACTTAATATTGGATGTAACCTGCTGAAAACATAATATCATGACTGATGAACATGCATAATTGAAATCATGAGGAACAATGGGAGACTCGTCATATAATCGATATTACCACGATAGACCTTACATGGTCCCGACAATCACACTCAAATGGACAGTGTCATCCAAAGCTTTTCCAGGGCTAAGGACGCTACCATGATATTGATATCAAGCTAATAGCACCTTGGGAGCAGGGGAAGCTCACAAGGGAGGCCCAAAATAATCTAAACATACCTACATTGGCGCGTACTTCTGAGGCATAGGATTGACTGACCCTTAGCCTACTCGGTGCTAGACACTAATCTAAAAAATATGCATATGCTCTCCATTATCTTTCAACGAAGCTCAACCATCGCCTAGTGACGAAGCTGACTCATAACATACAAACATGAATCTAAAATTATAACATGAGGAGTCTTGGCTCAAACCATACCACAAGCTGAAAATAGTGGGAGTCTAGACTCCAAAATCCATGTGGTAAGTTGATACATGAAGTTCAGATAAATTCATGAAATATACTTGATCATATGGGCTTGCCCAATACTTAAACATGTTTAACATAGACTTGATCATTCGAAAACATGAACCTAGACATGGGTAATTCAAAATCATACTTTCTTTATAAATATCTCATCATGCTTGAATACATATTTCATAAATCACAACTTTCATCAACTTCCATGGATGGGCATCATAATTTATAAAACTTAAAAATATAATTTATAACTGAAAATATTGTAAAATATGTCAATTAATCATAATTAAACATTAGAAATATGCTAAGATCATACCCAGGATTGATATTTAGGAAATTCACATGTTGGGTAAAAAAATCCCATGGATTCATCAACAAGAATTTTCATGAATTGAGAGAGAATTGGGCATGGGTGTGGACAATTACACCCATTCATAACCCAATATACCTGAAAATAATATGATTTCACAACTTACTTGATTGCCCAATGAGAATTTAGGGAAGAACTTGAGGAATTTAGGCTTGATCGCCCTTTGGAACTTCTAGACTTGCATGCATGGAAGTGAATAATCCTAGAATGAAATTACCCCTCTTAAAACACTCTATTTTGTGCTTAAAACGACGTAGTTTAGGCCTTAGAAACTTAGAAATTATGGAAAAGCTCTTAATAAATTCGCAAGGAAAAACCCACTGCCAGTCCCAAAGAGGGACTGGACGACTCGTCATCCCTGACCATGACTCATGGTCACCTTTTGTTGCCTACACTAGAATTCCATCTTCACTGGTCACCACAAGGGGTACCACGACTCCTGATGTGCCCGATGACTCGTGGTGACTAGTCGTTAGGTGCACTGCAAAAATATTCATCCTTCAAACCAATCACTGACCACGACCTACTGGACGACTCGTGTTGGAGACCACAAATCGTGGTCAGCCTCAAATCCCAAAACCTCAGCCTAGTCCAACCTTCTGCCCACGAGTCACTCAACCATTCATGGTGCACCCTCACGGGTCATGGACAACTCATCCTGTGACCTGATGTAAAAAAATTTAGTTTCTCCATTTCAATTTCCAGGTCTGATCTTAGTGTTTTGGGGGTATTACATATGACTGGACTTATCCATTCAATAGTAGCGCATAGAATGCCCACTGATCTAGCATATCCTCCCTCAAGCAAAATCCAAGGAAGTACAAACCTGACATGAGTTTGAAGATCAAGGAGGAAGTGGCTAAGCAGATCGACGCTGAAATTATTAAAGTGGTAGAGCACCCTACTTGGTTAGCCATTATCGTGCCAGTACCAAAGAACGACAGAAAAGTCAGAGTTTGTGTAGATTATAAAGATCTCAACAAAGCCAGCCTGAAAGATGACTTTCCACTACCGAACATCTCTATCCTCATTGATTACTGTGCGAAGCATGAGATGCAGTGGATTTTTTCGCTGGTTATCATCAGATCGGAATGCATGATGAAGATGTTGAAAAAACTATTTTATTTTTCCATGGAGCGTATATTGCTACAAACTAATGACATTCGGTTGAAAAATGTTGGAGCTACCTACATGAGGGTCGTGACCACTATCTTTCACGACATGATCCATAAGGAGATTGAGGTTTATGTGGATGATGTCATCATCAAATCAAAGAAAAGTTCAGATCACTTGGTTGACCTCAGAAAGTTCTTCAACAGACTATGAAAGTATAATTTGAAGTTGAATCTGACAAACTGTGCATTTGGTGTTCCCGCAGGAAACTGTTGGGATTTATCGTCAACCGTCGAGGTATTGAGTTAGATACAACTAAGATCAAAGTCATGCAAGAGTTTCCGCCTCCAAAGAGCAAGAAGGAAGTTATAAGCTTTTTGGGGCGACACAACTACATCAACCGTTTCATTACCCAATCAACAGTTATATGTGAGCCTATTTTCAAGTTGCTGAAAAAAGATGCCGCTACAGAGTGGACTCCTGAATGTCAACAGGCTTTTGATAGAATCAAGCATTATCTATCAAAGCCTCTGGTTTTAGTTCCACCAGAACAGGGACTACCTCTACTTTTGTATCTGTCTGTGATATAAAATGCCTTTGGTTGTGTTTTGGGGAAAAATGACGAGACAGGGAGGAAAGAGCAAGCAATATTTTATTTGAGCAAGAATTTTACACCGTACGAGGCTCGATATACCTTGCTTGCAAGGACATGATACGTACTGACTTGGGTTGCTCAAAAATTAACACACTATTTCTCTGCTTACATGACCTATTTGATTTCCAGAATGGATCCGTATAAGTACATCTTCCAAAAGCCTATGCCGATAGGAAAGCTGGCTAAATGGCAGATATTATTAAGCGAGTTTGACGTTGTCTATGTTACACAGAAAGCGGTGAAGGGGCAGGCACGTGTAGATCATCTAGAGGAAAACCCTATGGATAATGAGTATGAACCTCTGAAGATGTACTTTCCCGATGAGGAGGTATCTTTCATAGGCGAAGATATTACTGAAAAATATGATGGTTGGAGGTTGTTCTTCGATGGAGCCGGCAATTTCAAAGGAGTGGGTATTGGAGATGTGTTGGTTTCAGAGACTGGACAGCATTACCCTATATCAGCTAAATTTCAATTTCCCTGTACTAATAACATGGCCGAGTATGAAGCTTGCATATTGGCTATTCAACTGGCGGTTGACATGAGTGTGCAGTCAATATTGGTAATTGGAGACTTAGATTTGTTAATGCATCAAGTAAGAGGAGAATGGGCCACGAAAACACAAAGATCTTTCCTTTTCTGCATTGCTTGCAAGAACTGTGTAAGAGGTTTGTCAAGATTGAGTTTCGGCATGTTCCTCGAGTACAGAATGAATTTTTAGACACTTTCGCTACATTGTCCTCGATGATCCAGCACCTCTACAATAACTACATTAATCGCATTCACATTCATATACACAAACAACCTGCTTACTATTTTCATGTTGAGGAAGAATCAGATGGTGAGTCATGGTACACTTACATCAAAGGGTAATTGAAGAGAGGGAGTTACCCTGAGAATGCCACAAGTGTTCAAAAAATGCACGGTTCGAAGGTTGGCCAACCAATTTTTCCTAAATGGAGAAATCCTTTATAGGTGGATTGCTTAGATGTGTGGAGGCCAAGGAGGCAACTAAATTGATTGAGAAGATCCATGCTGGAACTTGTGGGCCTCACATAAATGGTTTCATCTTGGCAAAGAAGATTTTGAGAGCTGGCTACTTCTGGTTGACTATGGAGACGGATTGTATCAAATATGTGCGAAGGTGTTATCGGTGTCAAAAGACATGCAGTGTGATTCGAGCTCCTCTAACAAGCTTCATGCCACGAGCTCACCTTGGTCGTTCACTGCCTGAGGGATGGATGTCATTGCTCCCATTGAACCTGAAGCATCTAATGGGCATAGATTCCTCTTGGTTGCAATTGACTATTTCACTAAATGGGTTGAAGCTACATCTCACAAGTTTGTCACGAAGAAGGTGGTGGCGGATTTTGTTCGAGACCATCTTATATTTGGGGTGCCCGAGTCTATCTTTACCAATAATGGTGCTAATCTGAACAGTGACTTGATGAGAGCGACATGTGAAAGCTTCAAAATCAAGCATCGCAATTCTCTACATATAGGCCGCAGATGAATGGAGCAGTGGAGGCCGCGAATAAGAACATCAAGAGGATATTGCGTAAGATGATAGACAATTATAGATATTGGCATGAGAAGTTGCCTTTTGCTTTGCTGGGATATCGCACCACTCTTCAAACGTCTATTGGATCTACGCCTTATATGTTGGTGTATGGTAATGAGGCATTGCAACCGGCTGAAGTATAAATACCTTCCTTAAGGATTATTCAAGAAGCAGAACTGAGCGATATAGAATGGGTACGAAGAAGATTTGAGCAATTAGCACTCATTAATGGAAGGAGGATAAATGTCATCTGTCATAGTCAACTTTATCAGAATAGGATGACTAAAGCCTTCAACAAGAAAGTTCGACCAAGACTCTTCGCACCCAGGCAGTTGGTTTTGAAGCGGTTCTTTCCACATAAAGAGGAAGCTAAAGGAAAGTTCTCGCCTAATTGGCAGAGTCCTTATATGGTCCACGGAGTTCTGACATGAGAAGCGCTTATCTTAGCAGAGATGGATGGTGAAATTTGGCCCAAGCCTATCAATTCAGATGTTGTTAAGAGATATTACATTTAGAATTGGAGTTTATTTTATGCCTTGCTTTGTAATCTGAACTACGTTGGACCTGATTCCTGTTTAATAGGGATACATAGGCATCCCTATGGGACTCAGTCTATATCTTAATAAAATCTTCTTCTCCCGTTTTGTTGAGTTTAAAACTGGGGTAGAATTTTTGAGAGGGTCTCAAAAATTCTATCAAGTTTTCTATAGTGATACGGTTAACGAGCTGCAAACTGGGGCAGAATTTTTTAGGAGACCTCAAAATTCACAAAGCTACGTTATTTGCAAAGGATTCTACATCATGTTCTACACTGGGCAGAAATTTTGAGAAGGATCCTAAAATTTAATCAGGATTAAGTCAAGACAAGGAATTGATTTTTCAAAAGGACGTTGTATGGTTTTAGAATATGTCATGTCCCATGATTTGACTAGATTTTTCTTACATATTTCAGCCTTTATTTTTACTTTTTACTAAATTATTTTTAAAGTATGCCTTTTATTTAAACCTTGTGCCTGAGCGTATACCCGGACAGAGTTCAACAACAGGTGTCTAGAAGGAATGAAGAAACTGTAAGACAGATGTACAGATCAACCTCCACTTTACAAACTAATAATTTTTCTTTGAATACAAAAGTAGCAAAGCGGAAAAGGTAATAATGAAGGAAATCTTGTTTGCAAAAAGCAACACAGAGTTAAGTCACTCTACTCTTTCTTGCACCACAAGCCCGCTACTTATGTTTTGTCTTACATTCTTCATTATTGTCGTTTTTATGCTTTATCACCATGAAAACAAATGCATTAAGCGTAGGTAAAAGCTTGAAAGAGTAACCCTAGGCAAGAACATAGGAATGTAGGGAGAAAGTTCTTATCTTTAGATATGCTTCGCGGTGAGGATAGAAAATATACCTAATTTGCCTTGCTTGATTGCTAAAACGGGATGAGAGCAAGACACCGGCTTAGAATTATCACTCAACCACTCATAGAAGTAGTTGTGAAGCTAAGTTGGATCAAATTATTAGAGGTATGAAAGTCCCTAATCAAGAGCATAAACCCCTTAAACCACATCCATGTAGTTGATTTGCCCACGAACTAGGTTATCACATCCCCGCTCAATGATGTGGTTGTGAGGCTAGTTTGTCGTTTTTAGAGGCTCGAGAGACCATGAACATCGCATTTTCAACTATGTGAGACAACAATTGATAATATCATACTTGAACCATTACAAAATGTAGCATTGCATGATTATTCGGCCTTAGCTCTAGTTGCTTCTTATATTGTTTTCAGATTATTTTGTGACCACCCTGAAATTTAATTATAATTTACCGAAAACTTCTATAATCAACACTTGTGAAGGTTAATCTCACACTTGAACTTCATAATTTGCTAAATTGGTCCAATCCCTGTGGGTTCGACATCCGTCCCATTAATCATAATTTATCATTAGAAATATTCTTAGATCATACCCATGATTGATATTTAGGAAATTCACATGTTGGATAAAAAAACCCTATAGATTCATCAACTAGAATTTTCATGAATTGAGAGGGGATTGGGCATGGGTGTGGACAATTACATCCATTCATAACCCTACATAGCTGAAAAAGTCTGATTTCACAACTTCCTTGATTGCCCAATGAGAATTTGGGGAAGAACTTGAGGAATTTAGGCTTGATCACCCTTTGGAACTTCTAGACTTGCATGCATGGAAGTGAATAATCCTGGAATGAAATTACCCCTCTTAAAACACTCTATTTTTTGCTTAAAACGACGTAGTTTAGGCCTTAGGAACTTAGAAATTAAGGAAAAGCTCTTAATAAATTCGCAAGGAAAAACCCACTGCCAGTGCCAAAAAGGGACTGGACGACTCGTCATCCCTGACCATGACTCGTGGTCACCTTTTGTTGCCTACACTAGAATTCCATCTTCACTGGTCACCACAAGGGACACCACGACTCCTGGTGTGTTCGATGACTCATGGTGATTGGTCATTAGGTGCACTGCTAAAATATTCATCCTTCAAACCAATCATTGACCATGACCTACTGGACGACTAGTGCTGGAGACCTCGACTCATGGTCAACCTCAAATCCCACAACTCATCCTAGTCCAACCTTCTCCCCACGAGTCACTCAACCATTCGTGGTGCACCCTCACGGGTCATGGACAACTCGTCTTGTGACCTGATGTAAAAAATTTATTTTCTCCATTTCAATTCCCGAATCTGATCTTAGGGTTTTTGGGGTATTACATATGACTGGACTAGCCATTCAATAGTAGCACATAGACTGCCTACTGATCTAGCATATCCTCCCTCAAGCAAAATCCAAGGAAGTACAAAGCTGACATGAGTTTGAAGATCAAGGAGGAAGTGGCTAAGCAGATCGACGCTGAAATTCTTAAAGTGGTAGAGTACCCTACTTGGTTAGCCATTATCGTGCCAGTACCAAAGAAGGACGGAAAAGTCAGAGTTTGTGTGGAATATTATTTTATGTTNAGAGTACCCTACTTGGTTAGCCATTATCGTGCCAGTACCAAAGAAGGACGGAAAAGTCAGAGTTTGTGTGGATTATAGAGACCTCAACAAAGCCAGCCTGAAAGATGACTTTCCACTACCGAAAATCCGCATCCTCATTGATTACTGTGCCAAGCATGAGACGCAGTGGATTGTTTCACTGGTTATCATCAGATCGGAATGCATGATGAAGATGTTGAAAAAACTGCTTTTCTTTTGCCATGGGGCATATATTGCGACAAAGTAATGAAATTCGGGTTGAAAAATGCTGGAGCTACCTACATGAGGGTCGTGACCACTATCTTTCACGACATGATCCATAAGGAGATTGAGTTTTATGTGGATGATGTCATCATCAAATCAAAGAAAAGTTCAGATCACTTGGTTGACCTTAGAAAGTTCTTCGACAGACTGTGAAAATAATTCGAAGATGAATCTGGCAAAGTGTGCATTTGGTGTTCCCGCGGGAAACTGTTGGGATTTATCCTCAACCGTCGGGGTATTGAGTTAGATACAACTAAGATCAAAGTCATGCAAGAGTTTTCGCCTCCAAAGAGCAAGAAGGAAGTTATAAGCTTTTTGGGGCGACTCAACTACATCAACCGTTTCATTACCCAATCAACAATTATATGTGAGCCTATTTTCACGCCCCGCCTTGGGGGGTATGACTGGCACCTGGTGCCCTAGAAGGACCTGGACTACTAACTGGAGGGCCTAGGCACATCTGGTGCCTGGCTAGCTCT
>JACEIK010000304.1:241240-251389 GCA_018107945.1 Datura stramonium | reverse complement strand
GGTAATTTTAGAGATCATGCCTATAGGATCAAATAATTTAATATCAGTATTTTGTTTCACGCGGTGATTCCATAAATCTCGTAATTATTCTGATTAAAACTTGATTATTAATATTAAATATAATTTTTTTAAATGGTGAAGCTGCTAATTATTTAATCTAATAGGGATCATGTCCATAATTTTTAATATTTTTTTTGTTAACATTAATGTTTGCGATTGTTCTATTATCTTTGTGTTTAAATAAAAAATGTTTCTGTGATTGTAATTTGTTCACATTCTGTTTGTGAGCATTACAAAATATTTACTACATGTTTAAATTTGACATTTTACACTAGAACGCATGTTGGCAAGAACTTCACTTTCGTTTATCCTCGTTAAAACACCATATGTGTTGCGTATTTGAATCCAATATTTGTGTCTCAGAAATCATATTCATAGGATTTGCTAACACTTGTTTAGAATTCGTGTTTATAGGCTTTATTTGCATAGAGGCAACATGAAACCTTTATGTGTTGGTTATATCCACTTATTTGACGTTAATCGCCTTTAATAGCCTTAAGTATATTCTAGATTCCAACTCCAAAATAGTAGTCCAAATGCCTCTTGGACATTTAGATTGGGACGGGTAGGCGTATGCTAGGGTGTTAGTTTCCTTCACCTAAAGCACTTTAGGATTAATAACTAATTAATTAGGTGAGTAGTTGGGATATGATAGTCTGTGCTGGCTGAATAATATAAGCAATCTAAGCGATTGCGAAGTATTATTTTAGTTGCACGGAGTGATCCCGTTAGGTCAAAATGACCCCCTTTCTTTAAGGGCAGAACTATGTTTGACCTGATTCTCTTTCGGTATACGTAGGCGCCTCTTTGAGGTTCGGTCCAATCCTTAAAATTTTTATTTATTTTTTTTGTTATTGTTCCTTCTAATTTAGTGTTTATTTTATTATTTGTCTTTGCTTGTCAATCATCATTTGAATAAATTATATTCCTTGCATTATATCTTTCTCGCTTTATTTGATTTTATTTATTTCAATTATAATGATGTTTGAACACTTTATTATTTTGATCACATAGTTTATCTAACTTGTTTTACATAAAAAAGAAGTTAAAATTAACTTTATTCGCTCGCTTAGTCATTCCCCCACATATTAGTGAATTCGGTCGGGACCCACAATTGTGGACCTCGAAAGGTTCTTAACACCTTTCTTTCTAGGTAACTTGATGCCTTTACCTGATTTCTGGTGACATAGGCTTTTAAATAAATTTTTGTTTAATTAGTTTAGTACGATGCCCTAACGCACCATAATTCGTTAGGTGGCGACTCTCTCCTTTTTATAAACAACCCAAAAATAGTTGTTACATATTGAGTCCTACATTTCACGAGAAAAATAGGGCACGACAGCATTCTGACTCTGGGGATTTTAGGTTTCTAACCATTATGGGTTTATGTTACGTGGGGTTTTATACTTGTTTTCTATTATACATATTTTTATCATGTTTAAATCATTACNCTTTATTCATGTGTATTTAATTATTGAATCCTCTTTCCTTATTTGTTTTCTTTCTATGTTTAATTTTATTTTTCTCCTTTTTATTATTTATTGATTGTCTTCTATACTTGAACTTTTTATTTACCAAATTATGTATTTTTGTACTCTTTGTATATGTTTATATTCATCACATGATACATATTATTGTCTCTCAAAATCATCTCATTTACACACTTGATAACGGTTGCGTGGTTTCACGGTCGTTCACTTTTAAATATCCGTGTCGAGGAGTGCCTCGTGATTTGGTCGATTAGCGGTGGTTGACGGTCACGAGCTTCCTCACTCTCAAATTGTCCGCTTGATGGACTCGTGCCTTTACCAAATCATTTCTTGTCATACATATTTATTTGTTGCTTTGTAATTAATTTTAGTTCGTATATACCTCTTTTTCCTTATCCCCATTATTTATTTATTTTTGACATGTTTGTAACTGGTTATGCTTAGTTTTTTTTTGATTTAATGATCCTTAATTATTTGTATTTTTTTATTTTTATTTTGCATTACCACCTTTAGGTGCTACATGTTATTGTCATTCTGCTCATATCCTTCTCCATTCGAAATCTCTTTTCTTTTCTTTTGAGAACGGTTGCGTGGTCACACGGACGTTTATTCCTAAAATACATATGTCAGAAAATGTCTTATGGATTGGTCGATCAGCGGTGCGTCGACCTCCATAAGCTTTTCCACTCTCGGTTGTCCACTTGGGAGAACCGTGTCGATTCCCACTCATAGATAATTCCTAAAAATAATGCCAGCATGATTTGTGTGCATTTTTTGTTAGTTATTTTCTCTCATATCTAACCCTTCTCTTTATTGCCTTTATTTGTTTCTTTATTTAAAATATTTCTTTTACATGAATGATCCACTTACTTGATCTGTTTATATGTTTTCATGTTCATTGTTTAATTCTTTTCAATTATTTCAATATTTATTTCGTAGATTAAGTTACTTTTCTTCTGTGTCTAACCCTTTCCATATTTCTTTTATTCGTTCCCTTACTTAAAATATTTTAAATGTGATCGATAGACTTACTTAATCCCTTTATATGTTGCCTTGTTCATGTTAAATAACTTTCAATTATTTCATGTTTATTGGTTTCTTAATTGCTTATGTGTTGTCACGCTTCTTATGTGTTAATTATCGTAACTTTATATATTTTTCATTCCATTCATGTTTTTCCCACTTGGGAACCTCTCACTATCATACATTATGCACGCGAGTCGTGCTTTGCACTTCTCCAAAAATTCTTTCAAAAATCCAATTAGAGAGTTGGCATATACGTGGGGTGAATGGATAGTTTTACTACCATGTGACCACGTGCCTTCTCGCATAAGAAAATCTTTCAGTTTGTGTCCATCTCACTCCTAGAAATCTATGTTAAATCATGCATGCATTATTCCCTAGGAAGTCTCGATACCCTCAATACAGCTTAACTTTGCCCAAAGTCAAAAGAGATTTATAATCTTGAAAAGTATATTATCATATCTATTTACGTTTTATTTGAGAGGTCAATATGCCTAAAAATGTAGACTATTTTTCTCCTTAGGTGTGAACGGTAAAACTAACATTTTTGATGCAGGTGTTAAGTACAAAGTCACATCGTGTAAGCTAGGAGGAAAAAAAAGGAAGAGCATTTCCATAGTCTTATTTTTGTAATTTATTTATTATAATATTTCGTTATGTAAAATAAAGCAATAATTTATTTATGTATTCGGAAATTTTAGTGGAGCAAATGGAATGATACATTATGGCATATTCGTTTCTCAAAATGCGCTACACCTATCTCTGGCACAAAAGAGGTTCCCCAATTAGGAAATACATTAATGTGTTTAATCTTTTATCTACAACATGAAACGTCTTAATGTGTTTACTTGTCTTAATCTTTTATCTACAACATGTCATACTCGAGTTTCTTTTACTAATTTTATTGTTTATCTTTATTATTCCCTTTCCTAAGGTTGATTTGTGCATAACTGCTCACCATACGCTTCTCCTAGTTGGTCGAAAGGTAAAAGAGGGAAAATGAATTACAGTAATAATTCAGCAGTCAGAATTGACACGATCGCTCCAAGAGACTCTGCAAAGAGTTCAGAGAGGAGGTATCCACCTGAGTACAATGACCTGATACTAAGGATGAAACAAAGGATTTTGAAACTTCAAGGGGAATTATCCCGAGTTCGTAATACAACTAACCTGTCGGTTTCGCTGGATACTTCGTTGGAACAGCAAACCGAGGTCCATGCCCTACTAAGCCTCATGTCTCTTTTACAAGTCTTCCTCTGTCATCCCATCAAGTCTTATATCCTTAAAACAATTCTAATCATACCTACTCGCTTCCTTAAAATCATATTCAATATATGCACAACGCTTACCCAACTCAATCAAATGCACATCAGAATCAAACTGCCTCACAACATCCGCCCACCACATCTCATATTCAACACTTGTCTCCCACCTCCAACATGTATTATGCCCATGCTCTTGGAAGTCACACAATTCTAACAACATGCTTGCTAATGACATACTAGGCTATACTGAATCTGGAATGCTAACTCGCCATTTGGCGTATGCTTTTCTAACTTTCGGACTGAGCACGATACAACAACGCAAACCAGATTTNGAGTCTACTATGATATACAAGGCTAAAGCTACTAACTTGCCGAAGAAACTGGCTTTACATACCTTAACCTCGAGTTATCCGACTATCGGATGAAGCTCGGCAATACTCCAGCTATTTCTCCCAACTGCATTCACATATACGTCAATTAGTACTAAATACATCACTATTCTGAAATACAACGTCATTTTCGATATATTTATAGCCTAAACTTAGGCTTATTGAAAGACGGTAAAAAATTTGCTATTTTTTGGAAGTCTAGAGGGGAGAAGTACTCACTTTAAGGCTAGGAGCACATTGACACTAATTTGGAGCAATTCCACTTACCTTAGCTCGGTACCTCGATGGTTTGTCGGCCGAATTTCGTGAAACTAAATCCGTAGGAATGCTCCTTGCTGCTAAATACCTCGGTATCTCAAGTTAATTTGGATTTGGACTACGTTTGACGACGTAATCGGGCGATAATTTATATCCCTCTTTGTATTCTCTCTGTTCCTCTCGCGGTTCTGGATATTATCAGATGATATAATGATTTAAAACCGAAGTGGGGCTTTATATACTTGGGCCTGGACAGGCCCAACGTGTCACGGAGCCAATGCGGAGGCCCCGCCTCCGTGACATGCTGCCATTGCGGAGGGGCTCTGCCCCGGCTCCTTCCGCGATGGTTCGACAGGTTTCTCGTCCGATCTTTTTCCGGGGCTTTTTCTAGCATGTATGGCTTTCAAATATGCTTAACCAACATGCGAATAGGCCATCTATGTGCCAGGAATCTTACGGGGTGTAATAACAGTTAACCATCAAAATTTTTAAACAGGGTAAATTTTCTCAAAACATCAAAACTAGTGCAATTTATTGGATGAGTAATTCTAAGATACTTTCTAATTAAACAAAAACATCCTAAACATGTCGGTTCTACTAGATAGGATGCTCGAGGAAAAAGAAATACAACAAGAAAAATCCTCGAATGAATCCAAAAATCTCAAAAAAATACAAGTACACCCCCTCCCCTTTTGAAAATCATGCTTCGTCCTTGAAGCATAGAACATAAAACATAAGGAAGCGAACATATCTGTGGTGCACTAAGCACTCCTGTCATCTTGCGGAGGTGGTACCTCCACTACAGTCGTGGTGCTGGTGGTGGCTGACGCACTCAACGGTGTATCAATAGGGGGAATGGTCACCCCCTCAGCAGTAGTGGTCACTTCTACGACCTCTGGAAACACTGGGGCTAAATGTGGCTCACCTGAAGTGTCCTTGCCATCCGCAAGCGCGGGATGGTCAGTGGTGGAGATACCCGCTCCTCTCGCTCTCTCAAGCAGTTCCGACCTATGCTCGTCGTGAGTCTGCTAGCTCTCCAATCTTACCCACTTGTGCTCTCTCTTTTCTTTCTTTCTCTTCTTCTTTAGGGTCTCATATCCAACCTCCTTAGAGACCCTCTTTTTCCCTTTTTCTCTCTCAGCTCCTGTTAGCTCCTAATATGTCGGCAAAATCAAGCTCGTCATCTATACCAATATCGAGGTCAAGAAGAGTAGGGGATGCTAGAATTTCCAGCTGTCGAGATGACAACTTGGTCACTTGGCTCCGAAGCGCCCCCAACTTCTCATAGATCCTGCTACTTTTAGTCTACTCGGCCATATGCTCATTGAAGCGGCTGGCTCTCAAAGATATCTTGTTTGGTGTGTAGGTCCCATGAGAACGCCTCAATCTCAACCTTCACCCAAGGCTTCACATTAACCATCACACACTGTACCTTTTTCTCAGCTATGGTTAGTCTCTTTGCCATCTTCTGGAGAAATTCCTGAGGCACTAGCATGTATTCGACTAGATTCTAGCTCGAAAGGCCTATAGATGGTGCGGCGGAGGTGCTGGGAGCTGCTTTTGAATGATCAACGTCTGTAGCCAGTGTCTTGTCCCGCTCCTGTGTGGTGGGGGCATTCACCTGCTCGCCCCCAATTGCCCGTGGTACTAGGAATATGGTACAAAGTCATTCTCGGCTTACTGGGTTCATTTCATTCCTGATTAAACCAATATATGTTGTTTGCTATCCTCCAATAAACCACTCCTCACTACGACGCACCTTGATACCTGCATCAATACATAGCCTGAATATGATACTCGAGAATGGATTGGTAGTGCTTAATCCCATAGCCCAATTCCAGATCTCCTTCGCAATGACCCTCGGGATGTTGATGGCGTATCTGGACATGATACACGCCACCAATGCTGCTCTGTTTGTATTGAGGGTATTGTCATTCACGGTTGGGTCCAACCGGTTGCGAACTAACGCCCAACAGGCTTTTTCTATGAAGTTTAATGAGTTCTTGGTGACCTGCTTTTTGCTAGTGACCCATTCTGCTTCCTCCTTGTCCTCAGCAATAACCCCAGACAACCACTGAATCTGCCTCCTCCTCTCATCAATGCCTAACTGCTTGACCTTTCTTATGGCGTCCACCCGGTAATCATACTACGATAAAGTGTGTGGTGGTATGAACTGGGGACCATATAATACTCAAGAAATTATGCACTCGAATATGTCAATAGTGCGGACTCTTACCATTATGCTCTCCAATTTGGGCTAATCTTTCAAATTTTGCCATTTCTTTGCTTTCTGGTCCATGGTTGTCAAATAATTCGGAGAGAACTCCTAGACGATCTAAGAAGTGTATCGATCAGTGATTCTAGCCATCCAATCAAACCCATAGTAGCTGATATTCGCTTCATCTGCTCCGCCTCATTCAGTGCGTTGGGGAGGATCCGTGGCTCTTCTTGAATAATCCACCTAGGTTTGTTCTTGGAGGTGAGACAAATACAATGCTCATAAATCTCCTATGCTCTTGATATTCTCCACAGAATTGTACGGTTCTCCCTAGGTGGAGTTAGCTCTTGCTCGACACTGGCTTCCTCATCCTCAGATCTGGACTCACTATCTACATATCATTGACTTGGGCCTCCTCTGACCCCTCATCATCATTAGAGCCACTACTAGACTCTTGGACTCTTTTCTCAGCTCCCTCCTCACACTGGGAAGCACCAGCAGATGTGGCAGCGGCCGCCTCGGCCTGGGCTTTAGCTTTTTCCGAAGTGGTCGGGTCCCATCGGTGTCAGATGTATTGACCGTATATTCCTCCAATGAACCACTAGGTGTGTTGCCAGCATGTTCAGATTCAGAGGTTTCATCTATCAATTCCCTCCGAGCAGGCATTAGATGCCTTCCTCTTTTGAATCATTGTACCTGGTTGAGAAAAAGGGTTATAATTCCAAATCTAAGAAAAAATAAGTAAGAAAAACTCCTTTGTAATTTATCACGAGTCTACAGTATGAGTCGTTCCTTGAAGGTACGATCTGTACTGAGACTCGTAATATCTCATATCAAAATCATGACTCGTACCACGAGTCGTATGAGGATTCCCCTTGAAAACCCACGTGTTGTATTTTTCCACGACTCATGATACTACCCATAAGTCGATTCCATGAGTCGTAGGAAGGATCGTACTGCCACTTTTGGACTTAACTCTTTTCAGTTTCCTGGTATGATTACCAGGTACGACTTGTAGCAAAATACTATAGGTCGTACTAGGTTTTGTACCTCTTACTTTTTACATATTTGGCTTGGGACAGTCCCAACAAGCCATCCTATGAGCCATAGTGTGAAACCACGAGTCGTAGGAAGGCTTGTGAATCCTTTCCTTGCCTTTGGTCATGTCAGTTTTTGTGGTGATTTTAATTTATGTTGGGTATTCAGAATTCCCTAGGTCCGGGTATGCATTTTTCATGATTTACCACTACCCATTCCACCCTTTTTTATTCATAACCCTTAACTCATTTTATAGCAGTTTACAGGCAATTTTTAACATATTCAAATCCTACCCAGTCACACATTTAATTTGCACATCACTGGTCATTGTACTTATCTATTTTTCATGCATTTTGAGGACGCACAGTGGTTGCACAAGTTCACATAAGCATTTAGGTCTTTTTACCCAACTCAAAGAATAACCACTTACTTGAATTTTTTTCAAATCCGGCTCAACTTCGACTATGGATCAGTGACTAGGGCTGGAACTTGATTTTAGTAGTGTTAATCAAGCACAAAGTTTGCTCAATTGATTGTGATTTTTAGTTACACGCGTGAGGGAGTCGTGGGTGTGTTCGTGATTTCTAGGTTTTGATTGCATGGGAGATGGATTGTGTCAATTTTGATGTTTAAATAGCTTTTAGGGTAGATTTAAAAATTTTGGGTTGAGTCGGGTCATTTTAAGTGATTTGGCCCATCACGACTCGTACCATGAGTAGTAGGAAGGTCCAGCGACTTGTCCCTAAGACTCATAACAAAGTTGTTAAGAAGACTTACCTGTGGACCTATAAGCACATCATACGACACGTACCATGAAGGTACGATCAATACCAAGACTTGTAGGAATTGAAGGTCCATACTTTGCATAGTTCATAACTATAGTGAGCATTATGACCTGTAAATGAAGTTACGAGTCATAGGACCAACCGTACCTTGAAATTATGCACTAAGATACATCTCTTCTTCTTACCACGGCTCATACTACCACCCATACAATCCTCTTACAAGTCGTACCGAGACTCATAGAATCAGTCTGTTCTGCAATTCTTCTGTCACCTATTTTTGATTCACTCGCACACTAAGCACACATAAGTCAATTAACTTGGGTTTCCTCCCAAATGCCTGATTTAATGTTGTGGCATGATGCAAGTCTCTTGACTACTCAGACTTTGTTAAGAAACTAAAACTCATCCTCGATTGCTGAGACCACTCTATATTCCTTTGGTTGTTTCATTGACCGACAGACATTAAAGGGAAATCTTCTTTATTGAGTCTAAATTTTAGTTGGCCACCCTCTACATCTACTAAAGTCCTCCCTGTTATACCCCCGAAGCCCAAAGATCGGACCTGGGAGTTAAAATAGAGAAAAACTTTAAAAATTGGCATCAGGCACAGAACGGATCATGAGGTGACCCTTGAGAGCATCCCACGAGTTGTGATGTGACTCGTGGTGAGGCTCAGGAGTTGGGTCTGAAATTTGAAAAAATGGGATCCCCACGGATGTGATCACTAGTCGTGGTCAGGCCCCACGACTCGTTCGGTTAGTCGTGGGGAGTGGTGATTGAGAAAAGAGAAGGAAGAAGGCACTGTACCTAATGGAAGTACCCCACAAGTCGTGGTCAATCACCATGATTCGTGGGATGAGTCGTGTCCTGCTCATGGAAGTTATTTGAAAATCATAGGCAGTGTACAGGACGAGTGGTGACCACGACTCATGGTCACCAAGTGATGATTTGTGAAGTCTCTCGTTGTGAGCCCCAGATGACTGCTAGACAATGTACTTGACGGATGATTCAACGAGTCATGGCCAAGCGTGGCGAGTCGTTAGGTCCCTCGTGGGGATTAACTGGATGTTATTTTCTGCGAATTTAGTAAGGGCTTTTCCATAATTCGTAAGATTCTAAGGCCTAAACTACATCATTTTGAGTTATGAATGATGACTTTTAAGAGGGTTAAGTTCTTTATTAGGCCATTTTCATTCATGCATGCAAGAGTGATAGTCTAGAGAGTTGATGAAGGCAAATCCTTCAAGGTTCTCTTCACTTTATTCTTGGGCATTCAAAGAAGTATAAGAATCAGCCTCAATCAGGTATGTAGGGTTATGAATGAGTGAATTCTTTGACAGCCATCCCCAATCCCTCGATAAATCATGAGTTTCCTAAGTCTAATCTATGTGGTTTTAACCCAATGCATGAATTTCCTAATTTTCTACATGGGAATATTTTAAATATGTAATTACTTTTGAGTTATGAAGCATGGGAAGGTTTTGAATCATTTTCAATTAAAATCATGTTTCAAGTTTTTTGAATTAAAAAGCCCATTGATGAGAAGTTCATGAAAGATGAGATTTGTGATGAATGTATTATTATGATGAGATATTATGATGAAAAGCATGTTCTCAAGCCACC
>JACEIK010000304.1:195168-230133 GCA_018107945.1 Datura stramonium | reverse complement strand
ATTAATGCATAACTATTTTATTTAAGTTTAATAAAATAAATATGGACTAAAATAGCCAACATTGTGTTTCCCCAAATGTAATAAGGTGTTTTTGAATCTGCAGTTTCAATATCGATCCAATCACCCTGAATTTATTTTAAATAATCTCAAATTTGAAATAAAACCTCCCGACATTGACAGAAATAATACAAAATTTCCAATTGAGTTAACAACCCCAAATTAAGAAGATTTTATCTTTCTAATACTTTCTAAGGACTAGCAATGGAGTTTTGAGATTCTTAAAGAAAATTATTAAATCAGTGTTTGATCTAATATTTAAGCATAAATAATCAACAGTTGAATGATTTTAATAACAATCAAACATCAAATTGTTTGATATAATATTTAAGCATAAACAATCAACAGCCAGACGATTTTAATAACAATCAAACATCAACTTCAAACTTTTACCCCAAATAATAATTCCAAGTATACACAATTGCATATTATGGTATTTTTCAGATTTTTTCCACATAAATTGAAGAACTATGTCGGAGTTTCATAATTTCAAAACTCAAAGAAGAGAAAACTATTAGTTTAGTTGCGTCCTAAGCACTCAGAACCAGGTTCTTTGAGCAACTATGCAAGAATGTGATATTTTGAAAAATAAATCAACTCAAGTCTATTTTAATGTGGAAAACTCCCTTCCCTAGTCAAAAATCACATATGATCCAACTCTCTGCTATAATTTAAGATTTACAACCGCCCTTGTAACACCTAAGAAGTTTCTCCCAACAATCCTGTCTTCTCTACCCTCTTTACTCTTCTTCTTCCACCCTTTATAACTCAAGGGAATACCTACTACAATACTAAACAATGCAATCACAATCCTGCTTTGAGAATTCCTAGAAACTAGTTATAACAAATTAAAGAACTAGTACAGGATGGGATTTCTTAAGCTATCCCGACATGCTATCTAGGTACTCCCCATCAAGGCTGAGAAGGTGAGAAGGTTCATCAAAATACTTCATTATTATATCCATCTATGTTTGGCTTGTGAAGACGAGATAAGGACTTTTTTTAAGTCTATGGTAGACATTGCTCAACATATTAAGGACTTGAAGTATTAAGAGAGAGAGAAACATGAGGTCAAGAGGGCTCGTAGCTCTGTTGGTTTTAATGGAGCCTCGTTTGGAGGTAGGGGTTATTATTATGCCAACATACTGGTACATTCATTCTTATAGACTTCATAGGGAAACTATTCACGACCAGTTCCTATGGTTCTTTTTTAGCACAGGTGAGTAGTGGCAGTTATTTGGGGCATTATTATCCTTCACAATATTTTGACCATGAAATGGTGCTTCTCGAGATTGATATGAGTGTGGGGAATTCTAGCATATTGAGATAGACTACCTCGAATTTAGGGAGGTGATCTATAGTAGGGTACTAAGGCTACGATTAGGCTCGTACACCGAGGAAATAGTACAACCGCTAGAAGAGTTTCATAGGTAGGGTAGGTTGGTGCTGAGGTAGTGTTAAAGAATGCAAAGGTGGAGGTCATAGAGGTGCATAGGCAGAGGCACCTTATGTGGTCATTACAGGTATTATTTTGGTTTTTCATCGAGCGACTATAATATTACTTGATCCAAACTTTATTATTCATATATGTCTGCCTACTTTACTTCGGGTTTCAATATGCCATGCGATTTTGATTGCTTTATCTATTTGTGTTTCTATACCTATTGGGTACTTTGTGGTAGTGGATTAAATTTATTAGTCTTATGTATCCATTATTCTTGAATATGACTCTTGGGTTGACCTAGCGATACTTGATATGGTGGATATTAATTTTATTTTAGGCATGGACTTGCGATATCCTTAACATGCAATCTAGGACTGCCATGCTAAGTTAGTTACACTATCCATGTTGGGAGTTCCTAGATTGAAGTGGAAGATGACAATTAGTTAATCTCTAAAGAGAGCGATGTCTATTCTAAAGGCCCAATGGATGGTGGAGAATGGATGTTTGACATATCTGGCATATATTCAAGATACTAGTGTAGAAGCTCCTACTCTTGTGTCAGTACCTCTAGAGAAGGAGTTTTCAAAGGTGTTCACTTCAGATCTTCCAATATTCAACTCAATTGTGAAACTTATTTCAGGATTGACTTACTGTTGGGCACTCAGACCATATCTATCTTAGAGATGGCATCGATAAAGTTAAAGGAGAAATTGTAGGATTTGTTAAATAGGGGGTTCATTATATCCAGTGTTTCCCTTTAGGTGTCCCATGTTATTTGTGATAAAAAGGATATTTGTGTGTGGATGTGTATTGACTATTGACAATTGAATAAGGTAATGATCAAGAACAAGTATCTATTATAGTGCATTGATGACTTAAATGACTAGCTTTAGGGTGCTCCTATCTTTTCCAAGATTGACTTGAGATTCGATTATTATCAACTGAAGATTAGGGCATACGATATCCCTAAGACAGTCCCGGTATATGCATTATAAGTGCCTAGTCATGTGTTTTAGGTTGACCAATTCCCCAAAAACCTTCGTGAATTTGATGAATGGATTTTGAGATCGTGTTTGGATTCTTTCATTATTGTGTTTATTAATGACATCTTAATATGCTCTCGTAGTCTTGAGGCGCATGACAAGCATGTGAGGATCGTGCTTCAAAGTTTGAAGGAAAAGAATTTATATGCCAAATTTTTGAAATGTGGATTTTGGTTTAATTTAGTAGCATTTTTTGTACACGTCGTATCAAATGGGGAAATTAAGGTGGATCAAAAAAGATTGAAGTAGAATTAGCCTAGACCTACTACGCCTATGAAATAAGTAGTTTCTCCTGTCAACTTATTATAGATGGTTTATGGAGGGATTTTATACATTGCGACCTCGTTAACCAAATTGACTGAGAAAAATATATCATTCAAGTAGTCAAAAGAGTGTGAGGCGAGTTTCCAAAAGCTCAAGGTTATATTGCCCCCAATATTTGCATTACTAGTAGAGGTCGAGGGGTTCACTGTGTATTGTGATGATTCATGGACTAGTCTTAAGTGTGTTTTGATGTAAAAAGGCAAGGTGATAGTTTATGCCTGTCATGACCTGAACAGAGGCCCAGATTGCGATACGGGACAAGGAGCCCCGAGAGACCCCAAGTCGACCCATATCATGAACATACATCTAACTCAATCAATAAAATAGAAGGATTAACATGATAATCTTAGAGGAAGTCTAAAATAAATATAACATCAGAATACACACAATTTGAAGCTGAATACACCCTTTTGTTTGAAAAGCCTCAAGGTCTTATGAGTTGATAGGACAAGATCCCCAACTAACTAAATAAAGATGAAAATTGAAATATAGAGAGAAATCTGATAAGCATGGTCCTTGGGAGATGAGGACTCACCACAAGTGTAGGATGCTAACTCTGAAAGTCTGGCTATAAGCGGGGCTGAGTCTGAGAACTGGGGTCTGTATCATGAAATGATACAACATAGAGTATGCGGTCAGTACGTGGAATGTACCGAGTATGCAAAGGTAAGTAAAACCGCTTAGATAAGTAAAATCATTTAAAACATGCATAACATAAACACAAACAATAAGAATCTGAGAGTAGGGCTTGCATGTTATTTTTCTGAAATCATGATCTCAACATAACATAACATCATAACTAAATTGATTGACCCAAAACTAAAATATGATAATCATAGGTAAAGCTGAAAATTGAGTCAAACCTGCTTTAGAACATATATAGATATGTATATCATGATTGATGAATATGCATAAGTGAAATCATGAGGAACAATGGGAGACTCATCTTTTAACTGGCATACCACGATAGAGCTTATGTGGTCCTAACTATCACACTCAAATGGAAAGAGCCGTCCAAAGCCTTGTTAGGGCTAGGGACGATACCATGATATCGATATCAAGCTCGGGTCCCAATCGGGGCAGGAGATAGCTCACAAGCCAAAGTATATATATGTGCAAGTAATATCCTACGTTGGCACGTAGTTCTGAAAAATAGGGTGATCGAACCTTAGCCTACTCGGTGCTAGACACTACTCCCAAAAACATGCATATGCTCTCCATCGTTTCTCAACAAAGCTCACCATCTTCTATTGACGAAGCTCAATAATTAAATATATCTCAAATATGAAATTATGCATATGAGAAGCTTTTAGCTCTAACAATACCACAAGCTGAAAAATAATTGGGAGTCTTCGCTCCAAAACCATGTGGTAATCTTAAGTAGGGAAATCATAAACCATACTTGAACATGTGGGCATTGCCCAACACTTTAACATGCTTGATAATACTCAATTCACATTGAAAACATGATTATAAGCATGGGTAACTTGATAACATGCTTTTCATCAATAATATCTCATCATACTTGAACATTCATCATAAATCTCAACTTTCATGATTTTCTCATAGATGGACATTTTAATTTATAAAGATTGAAACATGATTTTAATTTAAACAATATAAAACTTGCCCATGAATCATAATTCGATAGTAGAAATATATTTAAACCATACCCATGTAGAAAATTAGGAATTTCATGCATTGGGTTTAAACCCATAGAACTGACATAGAAAATTCATGATTTAGAGGGGGATTGGACATAAGTGTAAAACGATTCACCCATTAATAACCCTACATACCTGGGGAATATCATATTCTATCACTCCTTGAAATCCCAATGAAGGATTGAAGGAAATCTTGAAGAACTCTTACTTGATCACCTCCTAAACCCCTTCAATATGCATGCATGGATATGAATGAGCCTAGGATAGGTTTTATCCTTATAAAACACTGCATTTCAAGCCTTAAACAACATAGTTTAGTACCCTAGGACCGAGGAATGATGAAAATTCCTGTAATGAATTCCCTGAAAATCCTGCACTGCCTGAGACCACGGATGATCCAATGATTCCTACCTTGATACCACGACTCGTAGTATCTGTCCGTTGCATCCGCTGCCCAATTTCACTTTCTCAGATTCGATCCCACGACTCAACAGGATGAGTTGTCACTTCAGACAACGGTCCGTTATATCGTCCACTGTTTCCCCTTTGACGTCCTGCACCAAGCCTTCCCACGATCCACACCATGACTCGTTCCTCCTTACAACAAGTCGTGGTTTCCTTTTGTTACCTCGAATGGAGGTTTTAATACTCCTTCCCACGGTTGCTCACCACGATCCGTTATAGCTCACGACGGATTGTCCTATGACATGTTACTTCCTCTCAGACTAAGGACCAGTCACCCCACGACCTCAAACGACGACTCGTGGTATCAAAAAACGGGTCGTTACATGAGCCATTACTTCCAACTACCACCCGATCAAACCTCACCACGGACACTTCCCACGGGTCATTGGTTGGACCAACGATCCGTTATGTGACTTGTTCTGTGGAAAATTTCCCAAATTCTGCCAACTTCCATTTTTATATCCCGGGTCCAGTCTTAGGAATTTTTAGGGTATTACAATGCCTCAAGAAAATTAAAGGTGTATATGAAAAAATATCTCATTCATTCCTTGAAGTTGGCTGCAATAGTTTTTACTTTGAAGATTTGGAGGCATTATCTCTATGGTGTGCATTGTGATGCATTTGTGCATCATTGCAACCTTCAATGCATATTCAATTAGAGTGATCCCAATTTGAGGTAGAAGAGGTAGTTAGAGTATTTGAAATATTATGACATGACTATTCTATATCATATGGATAAGGAAAATGTGGTAGTTGATGCCTTGAGTTGGAAGACAATAACTAAAGGTAGCTTGGCACTGTTGCAAGTGGGGGAAAGTACCTTGGAAATGGATGTTTAGTTTTTGGCCAATAAGTTCACGAGACATGATATTTTTAGCCTATCTAGAATGTATGGAGGCACAATCATATTTGATGGAGCAAATTAAGGCTCAATAGTTTGCAGATGAGAAATTATGTAATGTTAGAAACAAGATTTTGCAAGGAAAAACCAAGGAGGCGGTTCATGATGTCGATGATGTATTGTGGATGAAGGGTCTTATTTGTATTCCTTGTATAAGTATCTTGAGACAAATTATTATAGAGGAGACTCATAATTTGAGGCAATTTATTCACTTAGGGGCTACTACAAGGTATAGGAACTTGCAACATCATTACTTATTGTGCTGGATGAAAAGAGTCATAGTTAGGCATGCGTCTCAATGAATGAATCAACGAGTGAAATATGAGCACCAGAACTAGATAGTGTAACTTAGATAATACCCATACCTTGATGGAATTGAGAGATAATAACTATGAATTTTATGGAAGGGTTGCCTTAGACTTTAGGGAAATTTATCTCATTTGGATCATTGTTGATAGATTGACCAAGTCCACACGTTTCATACTAGTGAAGGCTACCTACAATTCGAAGAAGTTCGTCAAGATTTACATCTGAGAGATAGTATGATTGTATGGGGTTTCTATTGCTATCATTTCAGCATTTAGATTTCATTTCCGACGGGCAATGCAAAGGGAGACACACAAGTTGAGCTTAGCATGACATTTCTCCGATAGACTAATGGTCTGACTGAGTGGAATATTCATATGCTTGAGGACATGATGAGGGCTTGCATGATTGATTTTAGTGCTTATTGTGATATTCAAACTAGAAATTAGGAACCTAATCTAAGAACAAGGAATGGACATAGAAGATAGATACAAATATAAAAATTAATTGACAATAACAATTGTAAGAAAACCAAAATATTCAATTAATTTGAAATCCAAACAAGCAGCTCAGCTATAAAATGAACCTCAAGGGAATTGACTTTACCTTGCAATCCAACTCTCAAACAACACTAAGAAAGCTTCAGCCAAGCTCTCAATTCTCTCAAGATAAGTGTCACGCCTCCAAATCTGGGAGATGTGACCAGCACCCGGTGCCTCACTTGATCGAGTAAACCCTACAACTAACCAATAATACAACTAATTGAATAAACCCGATCCAATAAGGCTCGACACCCCAATACAATATACAACTATAAAAGAGAAAAACAACTAACCAATAGAGTATATATAGCTCTAAGTCATAAATTGGCCCACAACTCTAAACATATATATGATAGACTGACAAGGACAAGATGGAATAAACACTGTACAACAAGGCCTATAATAGTACTACAATAAAAAATTTAAGTCTACGAGCCTCTAAGAGTTCAATAGGAGATATATGATTGGGATAGGGCCCCGACCCACCCAAAAAAGTCATATTTACTCAAACCAATATAATTGGTAACTCCGGATGTCATGAAGTTTACCAACCAAGCTGGAATTCCACTCAGCTAACAAAGATTATAAGATGTCTGTCGATCAGCACCTACAGACATGGATGCAGCTCTCTCAAACTCGGGGCATCAGTATGAAGAATGTACTAAGTATGTAGGAAAACATAAAAATAGATACGTTATAACATAAAGGAAACAAAAGGCATACCAACAGATCAACCCCAACCTGCAACCAACAGTATCAACTCGCACCGCCTTACTTTTTCTTATTTTAGGCCTCACATTAATGACAAAAACCTCAGCCACAACCGTTTTATGTATCCAATATGTAGTTGACCAAAATATGCAATAACAAGAATGCAATATGATGCAATAAAATCAAGAACACAACTAGCCTTTCCGAAAGATCTCACGGCAACACAAGCTAATCTTATCAAGCTTAACCATGTCAGACACACTCACAGTTAGGTCCTCGTTTAGCCCTAGGCTGGACCTTCTAGAAACTCTCACAGTCCTGCAGGTCCTCACTAAGCCCCAAAAGTGACACAACAACAATTATGCTACAAGTCATATAAAAATAAATATGCATACTGAACGACTCACAATCAACACACAAGTTTCTCTATCTGAAATTCACAACACAATACTAGATTTATCTTAACAAATCAATCCACCGACGTGCCATGAATCACACCTATCCATACTCAATCTTTAGTTGCACCACTAATCTCAATTATCAACATAACCTAGCTACTGAACACAATGATAAGAGTATAATCAAGGAGTTAAAAAAACAACCACTAATTATGACAATACAATAATAAGTCAGAATTTGAATAGAAATATGTCGAAAAGAGAAAGGACACACCTTAACATACCTTATAGAAAATAACAAGAATCTTAGATGAACTCCACTCTGAAAACCACCATGGTTATTCCATGAAACAGTAGCTCAGTACAACACCCAACACAAGTAGTAACTAATTTGGCAAGAAAACAATGTGCAAACACAAGTTTGATAAGAATTCTACGGAATCAATTCCCAAAACCCAAACAAGAATAAGAAGAAGATCCATGAGGTAGATATCTCACCATCCTACGAGTACAACCCACCAAAACAACCATGAACAAAAAACTAAACAAAGAAAACAACACGAGATAGCCGAAAGATTCAAATCTAACCTCAAATTTAACCTTGGCTGATCAAAACTCTTCAAGAACACCAAGAAATCTAGAGAGAGAATGAGCTTTCAGCTTTTGGAATTTTTGGATAATGATGCAAAATAGAAGGAGATGATATTTATATGTCAACATTGACCTAGGGCTCCACCTTGACGTGCCTGCTTACTCAGTCTCTCGAAAATGTGAATATCTCTCTATTCTAAAGTTGTATTGACGAACGGTTTAGTATATTAAAAATTAGACTCAAATACCTCTAATTTGATAGATAGTAGGCCCTTTAATTCCTTATATATTAGGAAAAAATCTCAGAGATATATAACCCAAATTTCAAAGAATTTAAGAAAATAATTTGCGATAAATTTTGTCAGCTTTTATTTTACAACTTTCTTCACTTTCAATATTAACAAACAATCATTAAGTGAGTTAAATACCTCATAAAATATCCTTTTTAGAATATTAAGCACTCTTACCCTATCTCAAAAGTTCGGGTTTAATGATTAAATTATATGGGGAGTTACAATAAGAAAATTCAATATTCATCAAAAACTAAGTGTAAATGAGTTATTCTCAACTTTTATAATTTATGCTAACTTATTACAACAGGGACTAAAAATGGATCTCAAGTAAATTACAACCATATCCCAAAAGTGGACTCTCTTTGTTTTTGCAAATTAGACCTCCCCTTCCTCTTTCTAAGTAATCATCATGTCACGACCCGAACGTAGACCCGGATCATAACACGGGACAAGAAATCCCGAGAGACTCCAAGCCGATCCATGGCATGAACATTCATCTAACTCCATATCATTCAAAGCGGAATACTTAACATGAAGATATAGCGGAAGCATAAACATAACATAGCATGATAACGAAACGTACTAAATACATAATAACTGAGTATTACAACTAGTCTGAAAGCCTCTATCGTATCAGATGGGTTGATGGGACAACATCTCCAACTAACCCGACAAAACTGAAAGTCAAAAGAAAAATCAATGTCTGAATCAAATGGTCCTCAGATAATGAGGACTCACCAACAAGCTGGATGCTAAACTCCGGGACAAGCTAATGACAATGCTGGATCAGAAGATCGGAGCATGTATCATAAAATGATACAACATAGAGTATGCGGTCAGTACATGGAATGTACTGAGTATGCAAGGTAAGTAAAATTGACATTTTAAAATACATAAAAGCTCATAAATGATCATAATAAAAGGACCACATACTCGTATCACAAATATCATAAGATAACATAAGGCTCAAGATTTTCAAATCATTTGTAAACCATTCATTATCATAGTCGTAAGAGAAACTTCATTAAGTCATCATTTGAGCCAAATAACATAAACATATCAATGCATTAAATATGCGAAAAAATGAGAGGACTCTTCATAACCGACACCATCATGGTAGATTCTTACATGATGCCCCAACTATCTCACTCAAGTGGGTAGAGTCGCCCCTGGCTTGCCAGGTGAGAGACGTGCATTATGTGATATCACGAAAGAGGGAATCATTATCATTGTAATGTATCATTATAAGTCCATGGTGGCACGTGGTTATGAGACACCAACGTAGTACTTTAAATGTCGGGCTACACGGTGCTAGACACTGCTCCCAAAAATATGCACATAAGGCTTGTATGTAAATCAATGACATCATTCATTAAGATTCATGGCCAAATAAACATTTATCATACATTGATCTCCATCATAACATGATTAGCTATCAAAGACCCTTTAGTCAGCCAATATCATCAATCGATAAATCATGAGATCCATGTCATAAATCGTAAATCATTCTTGAATATGTGGGCATTGCCCAATGCTTTAACATGCTTGAAAATACTTAATTCATTCAAAAACATGATTATGAACATGGGTAACTTGATAGCATGCTTTTCATCATCAATAATTCATAATACTAGAACATTCACCATAAACTTTGACTTTCATGAACTTTTCATAAATGGGTAATTTTATTTATAAAACTCAAAACATGATTTTTAATGGAAAACAACATAAAACTTGCCCATAATTCATAATTCAATATTAGTAACTCAATTGGATCAAGCCCATGTAGAGAAATCAAATTTTCATGCATTGGGTAAAACCCATAGATTTTAGATAGAAAATTTCATGAATTGTAAGAGATTGGGCACGGGTGTGAAATGATTCACCCATTCATAATCCTACATACCCGGGAAAGATCAAATCTCACCAGTCCTTGAAAGTCTAAAGGGAAATTTGAAGAAAACCTTGAAGAACAAGCTTGATCACCTTCTCAATTCTCTAACTTTGCATGCATGAGAATGAATAAGCCTAGGGTGGGTTTTACCCTCAATAAACACTAATTTTCGAGCCTTAAATGCTTAGTTTAGGACCCTAGAACTTAGGAATGATGAATATTCCCTTAATGAAATCCCTGAAAAATCTGCACTGGGTGAACCAACGACCGGACTAACGGATCGTTAGAGGATACCACGACTCGTGGTATCCATTCGTTGTCTCCACTGCCATGCCTCCTGATCTCAAATTCGTCCCCACGACTCGATAGGACGAGTCGTCCTTTCAGACAATGGGTTGTTATATCGTCCATGGTTTCCTCCTTCCAGTTCCTGTATTACTCCTTCCCACGACCCTCACCACGATTTGTTACTTCTCGTGATGGGTCGTGGGATGACCCGTTACTTCCCCTTAAGTTGAAGACCAATTCTCACCAAGACTTCCAGTAATGACTTATTACATCAAACAACGAGTCGTTACTTCACTCGTTGTTTCCCCCACTGCTACCAGACAACCCCTCCCACGACTGCTTCCCACCGGTCGTTGGTTGGACCAACGATCCGTTGGGTCGTCCATTTTGTGAAATTTTTTCCAGTTTCAGCCAAGTCCATTTTTATTTCCTGGGTCTAATATTAGGCACTTCCAAGGTATTAAATATCTCCCCCTTGGGGACATTCATCCTCGAATGTGGGAAACATACAAAAAATAGACAAATTCAATCATCATATTCAAATACTGATCATTTCTCCGATTCAAACTACATAGCTAAAATGAATTCATGATTCATATTCACATCCATATACATAAAATAAACTTGAAAACATGAACTAAACATGAAAACTGAATAGACTTTTAGGGAAAAAACTGATACCTCAAGCTGAAACTGAGCCGGTAGAGAATAAATGTGGGTATCTAGCCATCATATCCGTTTCGGCTTCCCACATAGCTCCCTCAACATGCTGGTTCCTCCATAACACTTTGACTGAAGCTACTTTTTTGTTCCTTAACCTTCGAACTTGATGATCCAGTATTTCTACTAGAACCTCCTCATAACTGAGGATGTCTTTCATGCTAACACTATCCACTGGGAAAACTAGAGCCGGATTACCCAAACATTTATTCAAGAGCGATACATGAAAAACAGGATGCACGGAAGCAAATTCTAAGGGCAATTCCAACTCATAGGCCACCTTGCCAACACGTCTCACTATCTTGTACGGGCCAACATAGCGGGGACTAAGCTTCCCCTTCCTTCCGAACCTCGTCACCCCCTTCACGGGAGACACCTTCAGAAATACCCAATCATAGAATTCAAATTCTAATTCCCTGTTTCTCACATCATCATAGGACTTTTGGTGGCTATGGGCAGTTTTCAATCTGTCCCTATCAATTGAACCTTCTCCATAGCCTCATGAACCGAATTTTGTCCTATCACTGCCGCTTCAGCAACCTCAAACTGTCCAATGAGTGACCTACACCTCCTCCCATAGAGAGCCTCGAACGGTGCCATTTGGATACAGGAATGATAGTTGTTATTGTATACAAACTCGATAAGAGGCAAATGCTCATCCTAGCTGCCTTTGAAGTCAATCACGCATGCTCTCAACATGTCCTCGAGGGTCTAAATTGTCCTCTCCATTTGACCATCCATTTGCGGGTGGAATATTGTGTTAAGTTCAACTTGTGTACCAAGTCCTTTTTGAAATAACCTCCAAAACTAAGTGGTAAATTGAGAACCTCTATCTGAAATGATGGACAAGGGTACTTCATGCAATCGAACTAGCTCTCGATGATATAGTTTGGCATAATCCTCTGTCGAATGCGTTGTTTTGACCAGTAGAAATGAGCATTCTTGGTCTACATGTCTACCATAACCCAAATAGAGTCATATTGTTGACGAGTACAGAGGTAAACCTATGATGAAGTCCCATATTAATTTCTTCCCACTTCCAAGTAGGAATGCTGATATCCTGAAGCATACCTCTTGGCCTCTGATGCTTGACCTTTACTTGCTGACAGTTCGGACACTTAGCTACGAATTTTGCAATATCCTTCTTCATGCCATTGCACCAATAGATTTTTCGTAAGTCACGGTACATCTTGGTGGCACATGGATGGATAGAATACCTAGATCCATGAGCCTTATGCAATATCCAGCTCCTCAAATCATCAACATCTGAAACACATAGGTGACCCTGGTACCGAAGCACACCATCTCCCCTTCTTACTTTGGACGGCTTCCTTCAACCTTACAAAAATCGGGCCCTCATCTTGTCTAGCTTTCACATCAATCACCAAGGATGATTTTGACCCGTTCTGAACAACAACACCGCCATCGGCCGAGTCAACCAACCTAACTCCCAACCTTGCGAGTCGATACACATCTTTTACCAACTCCTTCTTCCCCTCATCCACATGAGAAACACTCTCTATAGAGAGTATACTAAGTGCGTCCACTACTACATTAGCCTTACCCGGATGGTAAAGGTCACTCATATAATAGTCCTTGAGTAACTCTAACCACCCCCTTTGCCGAAGATTGAGATTCTTCTGCGTGAACACATATTGTAAGCTCTTATTGTCTGTAAATACATCCACGTGGACCCCATACATATAATGTCTCCTTATCTTCAAGGCGAATACCACCGCGGCCAATTCAAGATCATGGGTCGGGCAATTCTTCTCATAAAATATTAGTTGTCTAGAGGCATAGGCTATGACTCTCCCGTGCTTCATCAATACACATCCAAGTATGATCCCTGAAGCATCACAATACACCACGAACCTATCGGTACCCTCCGGTAGAGTTAACACCAGTGCTGAAGTAAGTCGAGTCTTCAACTCTTGGAAGCTCTTCTCACAAGCCTCTGACCACTGGAATTTCATCTTCTTCTGGGTCAATTTGGTCGAAGGTACTACAATTGATGAGAAACCTTCAACAAATCTTCGGCAGTAGCCAGCTAAACCCAAGAAGCTTCAAATATCTGAATGATTCACCGGTCTAAGCCAATTCTTCACTGCCTCTATTTTCTGATAATCCACCTTTATGCCCTCACTTGATACCACATGGCCCAAAAATGCTACGGAGTTCAGCCAAAACTCGCACTTGCTGAATTTGGCATATAATTGGTGATCCTTGAGAGTCTGAAGCACTACTCTCAAATGAGCGGAATGATCCTCCTCGCATAGAGAGTATATCAGGATGTCATCAATAAACACAATCACGAACATGTCCAGGTAGGGCTTGAACACCCTGTTCATCAAGTCCATAAAAGCTGCAGGAGCATTCGTTAGTCTAATAGACATAACTAGAAATTCATAATGACCATACCGCGTCCTGAAGGCTGTCTTCGGGATGTCACACTCCCGGACTTTGAGCTGGTGATACCCGGATATGAGATCTATCTTTGAGAAACACTTGGCACCCTGAAGCTGGTCAAATAAATCATCAATCCTGGGTAGAGGATACTTGTTCTTGATGGTGACCTTGTTCAATTACCGATAATCAATGCACATACGAAGTGAACCATCTTTCTTTCGGACAAATAGAACTGGTGCACCCCATGGAGACTTGCTCAGTCTAATGAAACCCTTATCTAATAGGTCCTTCAACTGTTCCCTCAACTCCTTTAGCTCAGCTGGAGCCATTTTGTAAGGAGGGATAGATATAGGCTGTGTGTTGGGAAGAAGGTCGATACCAAAATCAATCTCCCTCTTAGGAGGAACACCCGGTAAATCATTAGGGAATACCTCGGGGTACTCAGACAATACCAGAACTGACTGGATAGTCGGGGTCTCGGACTCAAAATCCTTAACCCTAACTAGATGATAGATAAAACCCTTAGAAATCATCTTCCTAGCCTTAAGATAGGAAATAAAACAACGTACGGGCACGATCGAACTACTCTTCCACTCCAAGACTGACTCACCCGAAAAATGAAACTCTATCGCACGGGTTCTACAGTTAACAGAAGCATAACACACATGCAACCAATCCATGCCAAGAATAATATTAAAGTCAGTCATGGATAACTCCATAAGATTTGTGGAGGTGACTTTATGCAATATAGTGATTGGACATCTTCTATTGACCCGCCTAACTAAAACCGAATCCCCAACAGGAGTAGAAACTAAAAATGGCTCTTACAGAATTTTGGGATTAACTCCAAAGCTACTAGCAATATAATGTGTCACAAAAGATAAGGTAGCCCCTGGATCTAACAAAGCATAAGCATCAAGGTGAAACACTCGTAACATACCAGTAACCATATCCGATGAAGTCTCCTGCTCCTAACTCGAGGTAAGAGCATAGAATATATTTTGGCGTTGTCTGCCATCACCACTAGTAGATGCCCCCTGCAGAGCTGAACGTGTTGCGGCTGTTGCTGACCTGGTAGTTTGTGCATGACCTCTATCATTATCCTGTCTAGCAAATGGACACGCTCGGTGCATGTGGCCGAATCTACCACACCCATAGAAAATATCTTAGCCGAGAAAGCACTCCCCGACATGACTCCTGCCGTACTTCCCCCAGGCTGGAAGGGTGCGTTTTACTTGCATGCCCCTCTGGTCCCTCTATTCTGAAGCCCTGCTCCTCTGATCACCCTTGGGTCTGGATGGAATGCTAGATGATAATGGTGCTGGAGCTAGTGACCTCTACTGAGACTGAGGGCGGTGCCCACCGTCGGATCCCTGATGAGTAAACCCATGGCTATCTGTCCGGACCCTTTTTGCCTCTCTCTCTCCCTCGAGTGAGCCGCCTCCATTTGCTGGGTGTACAACATTATCCACGAGAAATCCAGGTCCTAGTGAAGCATAGTGGTCCTGTAATCTTTTTCCAAATAGCCCACCACGCCATGATCAAATTGGCTCACCCGCGCCCTCTGATCAACCACTAACTCTGGGGCATACTTTGACAAGCGAGTGAACTCGAGAGCATACTCCTACACCATCATCCTCCCCTGCTTCATATTTATGAACTTAGCTACCTTCAGCTCCCTCATCTCACGGGGGAAGAATCGATCCAAGAATACAACATGGAACTCCTCCAAAGTGACCAGGCCTGCCCCGGCGGTCCTGCTATCCTTCTATTGGAGAAAATAGATGTGTGCGACCCCCTTCAGCTGACACGAGGCCAACATTGCACATTCCACCCCATTCATCCCATGACCTGAGTGATCTTCACAATCTCATCAATAAACTCATGCGGGTCCTAATATACTTTTGATCCGAGGAACTCTGGCGGGTTCATTCTCAAAAAGTCCCTAACTCGAGCTGCCGCTGCATTACCATTTTGAGGAACATGCACAACCGCCTGCTGATTGACCTGAGTGGTCAAGGCTTGCGCAAATATCTGAATAGCTGCCCGAAATTCAGCATGGGCAACTGGCTCCAATGCCTGGTGCTCCTAAACTGGTGGGGCTTGCTGGTCCCCATTACCATTTCCATACTCGTGGCCATCTCTGTTTCCATTCCTCCTACCATTCATTCTTTGGGGAGCCATTATTCTGCAATCACGAATAGCTCGAATTAGAAGGATAGAGAGACTTTTCATCGCACGACATAGATCATGAAAGAAGGAAACTTTTCCTAAACATCTCATAGCCTCTTCGTCATAAGTGTGGCACGCTTCGCACCCATGAAAAAGACTCTACTTAATGTGTATTTATGACACCCTAGGACACTTCAAACCTATGGCTCTAATACTAAGTCTGTCATGACCCGAACATAGACCCAAATCATAACACGGGACAAGGAACCCCAAGAGACTCCAAATCGACCCATGGCATGAACATTCATCTAACTCCATATAATTCAAAGCGGAATACTTAACATGAAGATATAGTGGAAGCATAAACATAAAATAGCATGATAACAACATAAAAAATACATAACAAATGAGTACTAGAACTTTGAAAGCCTCGATCATATCAGATGGGTTGATGGGACAACATCCCCAACTAATCCGACAAAACTGAAAGCCAAAAGAAACATCAATGTCTGAATCAAATGGTCCTCAGAGAATGAGGACTCACCAACAAGCTGGATGCTAAACTCCGGGACAAGCTAATGATGATGCTGGATTAGAAGATCGGAGCCTGTATCATAAAATGATACAACATAGAGTATGCAGTCATTTCGTAGAATGTACCGAGTATGCAAGGTAAGTAAAATGGACATTTAAAAATACATAAAAGCTCATAAATGATCGTAAGAAAAGGACCACATGCTCGTATCATAAATATCATAAGATAACATAAGGCTCAAGGTTTTCAAATCATTCGTAAATCATTCATTATCATAGTTGTAAGAGAAAATTCATTAAGTCATCACTTGAGCCAAATAACATAAACATATCAATGCATAAAATATGCGGAACAATGGGAGGACTCGTCATAATCGACACCATCATGGTAGAGCCTTACATGATGCCCCAACTATCTCACTCAAGTGGCCAGAGTCGCCCCTGGATTACCAAGCGAGGGATGTGCATTATGTGATATCACGAAAAAGGGGATTATAATCATTGTAATTTATCATTATAAACCCACGGTGGCACGTGGTTATGAGGCACCAGCGTAGTCCTTTGAACGCTGGGCTAGTCGGTGCTAGACACTGCTCCCAAAAACATGCACATTAGGCTCGTATATAAATTAATGATATCATTCATTAAGATTCATGGCCAAATAAACATTTATCATACATTGATCCCCATTAAAACATGATTAGCCATGAAGGCCCTTTAGTTGGCCAACATCATCAATTGATAAATCATGAGATCTATTTCATAAATCATAAATCATTTTTGAATATGTGGGAATTACTCAATTCTTTAACATGTTTGAAAATACTCAATTCATTCGAAAACATGATTATAAACATGGGTAACTTGAAAATATATTTTTCATCATCAATAATTCATAATACTAGAACATTCACCATAACCTTTGACTTTCATGAACTTTTCATAAATGGGTATTTTAATGTATAAAACTTGAATAATGATTTTTAATGGAAAACTACATAAAACTTGCTCATAATTCATAATTCAATATTAGTAACTCAATTGGATCAATCCCATGAAGAGAAATTGAATTTTTATGCATTGGGTAAAAATACCATAGATTTTAGATAGAAAATTTCATGAATTGAAAGAGATTGGGAATAGGTATGAAAGGATTCACCCATTCATAACCCGACATACCTGGGGAAAATCAAATCTCACCAGTCCTTGAAAACCCAAAGGGAAATTTGAAGAAAAGCTTGAAGAAAAAGCTTTATCACCTTCTCAATTCTCTAACTTTGCATGCATGAGAATGAATAAGCCTAGGATGGGTTTTACCCTCAATAAACATTGGTTTCCGAACCTTAAACGACGTAGTTTAGGACCCTAGGACTTAGGAATGATGAATATGCCCTTAATGAAATCCCTGAAAAAACTGCACTTGATCTCATGGTATCCATCCGTCTTCCCTAGTGCCATGCCTCCTGATCTCAGATTCGTCCCCACGACTCGACAGGATGAGTCGTCCTTTCAAACAACGGGTCCTTATATCATTTGTGGTTTCCTCCTTCCAGGTCCTGTACTACTCCTTCCACGACCCTCACCACGACTTCTTACTTCTCATGATGGGTCGTGGGATGACCCATTACTTCCACTTAAGCTGAAGTCCAATTCTCATCACGACTCCCAGTAACGACTCGTTGTATCAAACAACGAGTCGTTACTTCACTCGTTGTTTCCCCCACTGCTACCAGAAAACCCCTCCCACGACTGCTTCCTACGGGACGTTGGTTGGACCAAAGATCCGTTGGGTCGTCCGTTCTTTGGAATTTTTTTCAGTTTTAGCCAACTCCATTTTTAAATCTCGGGTCTAATCTTAGGCACTGGTATTACACATCATGAGATGAAACCCTCAGGTTGAAATCAAAGATGCTCAAGCACATCCATCTTCATGAATAGTCCTTTTAGAGATTAGAGAGCTCAATTTTGACTTCTTGTAAGTGGCTTTGTGAAAAGAATTTGACCTCAAGTTCAAAGGATCACTATCAAGGACATCAAAAAGGGAAATATCACAAACACTAGAAGATATTGTGAACTTGATATTTTGGAGAAAGGTCAAGATTGTAGGCATTATCATTAACCCTTTCAAGAACTTGAAACGTTCCATCTCCTCTTGGAATAAACCTAGTCTTCCTCTTGTTCTGAATCATTTCTTTGTGTAAGTGCACCCAAACTCAATCTCCCAGTTCAAGCACTACTCTTTCTATCCTTGTTTTCTTTTTTGGCCATGTCTTGATACTTTTTCTTAAGACGGAGCCTCATGTTCTCATGCAACTTCTTCATGGAATTGGCCCTCTTTTTTCCATCTAAACTCAAAACAACATATTGAGACAAAGGTGTGAGATCTAGTGGGGTTAGTGGTTAAAAGCATAAACAACCTTAAAATGGAAACATGTCATTAGTACTATGAATCACTCTATTATATGCAAACTCAACTAAATATAAATATTACTCCTAATATGTTAATTTTACATTGACCATGATCCTAAACATAGAATTCGGAATCCTATTTACAAATTCGATTTGTCCAAAGGTTTGATGGTGACAAGAAGTAGAAAAGAATAATCTTGTGCAAAGTCGACTTCACAATTTCTTTCAAAAATGTCTAAGGAACTTAGAGTACCAATCACTCAAAATTGCCTTGGGAATATCGTGTAATTTGGCCGCACTCAACAAATAAAAATGCAACATGAGAGGCTTCATCACATTTACGACATGCAATAAAATGATCTATTTTTCAAAATAGGTCAACCACCACAAAATTACTATTTTTCCACTTTTAGTCCTTGAAAACCCCAAAACAAAATTCATAAAAATATCAAGATAAGGTATTTGAGGGGTGGGGATATGGGAATAAAAATCATGGGGAAAAAGTCTAGATNGGGATATGGGAATAAAAATCATGGGGAAAAAGTCTAGATTTATCACTTCTAAATTCAGTACATTGGCCATAAATTCTAGCAATGCCATTGTACATTTTAGGATAATAAAATTATTCTTCAAAAATTTCCAAGATTTTATCAATACCAAAATGACCCATCAATCCCCCATCATGTGCCTCCCTAACAAAAAGTTTGCCAAGAGCTCATGAGCGCTCAAAGTCTGTTGTCCTTAAATAAGAAACTATCAAACTTGGAGTAGGGAGTAGAAGATCTATACCTAAGACACCTTTCCTTTTCCCATTCATCACAATCTTGAAAGATCTTAGCAAAAATGGAGTCCTTGGGATACAATGCCTACAAAATTCAAACCCATCAATTTACAAGACATAGTATTAATCAAATATGTTTTCGAGATAAGAAATCCGCTACAATATTATTCTTTTCCTTTTTGTATTAAATTATATAAGGGGAAGTTTCAACAAATTCAATCCATTTGGCCTTTTCAACTTTCCTTGGTTCCTAAGAAGTTTCAAATACTCGTGATCGATTCTAATCACAAACTTTTTGTGCCACAAGTAGTGTTGCCAATTACCTAATGCACAAGTCAAAGTATACAATTCAAGATCATACGTAGAATAATTTAAAGTTACACCTTTGAGCTTTTCTCTAAAATAGGAAATTGGTTTTTGGTTTTACATCAAAATTGTCATGCCCCGAGTCTATACCCTAGATGAGACACTATACTTGGAGTCATAAGTAACCCCAAGTCAACTCATGGTCTATCATAACACTAGCATTCTGAGTAAAACATAGCGGAAGCTTTAAAGTAATAAGATAAAACATTTATGAAGAAGAGATGAATCATAAAACTTTAATACAACTGAAACAAAGATAAAAATCTGAAACTCTCTCTGTGTTTGAAAGCCATCTATCTGATGAGTTGCTGGGACAAACTCCAAGCTAACTCTAAATATAAATGAAAGAAAAACAACTGAAGAAAAATAATTATCGTCCTCGAAAGATGAGGACTCACCACTAGTACGACTAAAAACTCCTGAATGCGGCTTGCTAACGGAGCTGAGACTGAGAACCTGCAGCTGTATCATAAAACGATACAACATAAAAGGTATGCGTCAATACTTTGAATGTACTGAGTAAGTGAGAGAAACCATTAAACGGAGAATAAAACAACTGAATTGTAAAGACATGCAATGAGAAACAGAAATGCTGAATCTGAATAAACTAAATATATTGAAATGGTCAAAATGACCCTATTTGATGGTCAAAGACATGCCCTAAATCTGGGATACTAATCTGAAAAATTATACTGAATTGAGTAGTCTGAAACTTTCCTAACTGAGTTAATCTGAGACTGAACGGAACTTACTACTGGGAGAACTTATAACCGACATATAACCACGTGAGCTAGACGTGAAGTCCGATGTATACACCCCATCGGTAGAACCCAATATACCATTCTAGGGTATAAAGGCATGAACTGAGTGATCACGAGTCTGGGACATGAGGCCAATAAAATATAACCTATGATGGCAATGTAGTTTTGGGAACTTGGGTGCGTTGGAACCCCGGTCCTTTGGTGCTAAGTCCTACTCCCACTGGATAGTCTTAGATAGACTACTAAGCTGATAGCTCGAAACTGGGGCCCAAGAATAAGTCAGGAATACCTATCTGGAAGTACCCTGAGAGCCTTATTGGACCGGATTCTGTAACTGATGTTCTAAGACTGGTCAGAGCTGCTTATCTGGAAGCGTCGTAACCATCCAAAGAACAAACTGTAATCTGAAGCTGGGGTCCTAAGGCTGGTCAGAGCTGCTTATCTGAAGGTGTCATGACCGCCTAAAGAACCACTAAAATCTGATACTGAGTCTAATTCTGATAACTGAGAGGTACCACTAACACCTCAAGAATTAACTGTAGTCAAACTGATCAGCTGAAATTTTCTGAGCAGTACTGAGTCTAATAATCTAACTGAGACTAGGCATGTAATTATCTGACTAAAATTTCCACACACACTAATAATATAGGGATTTCAATCGTTAGAATCAAGCTATAGGGAAACTAGTCCAACATACAATATCCTAAATTCTATTGAACTGAGACTTAGGGTAAATTATTCCACAACATACAATTCTCATAAATTTCTAGAATTATGGAATAATTAAGCAGTTAAAATCATGAAAAATACTCTACTTGAAATCTTAAAGAAAATAGTCTGACAAGTTTCTACATTTCGAATCCACAAAGCCAAACTGAAAGAGGAAAATGGCGAAGAATTTGGGGACACAAGGGAAGAAATATTCCCTTGACTAATTCCCACATACCTGGATAAGAATTCCCTGAAGAAGAATGCTTGAATTTATACACTGATGAGGAACCCCAGTTCTTTCTTGAGAGAAGAAATACAATTGCTTTTTCTGAGAGTTAACATGGGGAATAAGGGGGAAGACTATTCAATCCCTCTAATATTTCAGAAATAATACTTAAAATGACGTAGCTTAGGGACAAAACAGGTAGCAAATTACAAAAATAACTCTGGAATAAAAATTGAAAACTGGCCGACAGGGTCCTAATGGGTCACTCAATGAGTCGTTCGTTATGACCATGACTCATTGGGACCTCTCATTGGTTCCACTGCTTGGATCTTGAAAACACTGTGTTTGGCAACGAGGGTCACCATGACTCATTGGATGAACCAACGGATCGTTGGTTCCTCCCATGGCCACTGTACGAGGAACCCTAGCGGGCTTGACGACGGGTGAAACAACGACTCATTGGGGAACCTAACAGGTCATTGTTTTTCAATCGTTAGTTTCACTAGAAGGACTTCTAAAAATGCCCTAAGTTGTCACAACGGGTGATGACAATGACTCATTATGGGAAACAATGGGCTGTTGTTTCCACTCGTCGTCATTGTAAGGGGATTTTTGGGTTTTCACCTAACGACTCTCACAATGGGTCGTTGTTACTGAAAATGAATCATTGGTTGAGTCATGGGGTCGTGGAAAGAATTTCTGTGCTGGGGAAACCATGAGTAATAAGACAACTCGTTATTTCTCACAATGGGGCATTCCTTGTCTCGTGGGTTCCCGATAGACCACACATTGCTGACCACGACTGACACAACAAGTCATTGGAGCTGACCACGACTCCTTTTCTCAGTCATTCTGAGGCATTTTTTCTGATTTTCTTCTGAATTTTTCTTGTAGAGTCTGGGATTGATCTAGGAAAGTTTTGGGGTGTTACAAAAGTGAAACCAAGACATCTATTTCTAGAACCAAATTCAATAAGTATTTCTCAAAATTGTGTAATTACAAAAATAATGCAGAGCTAAGTATTCCTTTCACGATAATCAAAGGTCTTTTCTATCCCCTCACCCCTAGAAAGAGGGTTATCCCTTCGGATTACCTCGGTCAAGAGAGTGACTATAATGCTAAAATCCTTAATAAACCACCTATAAAAACTATTCAATCCATGAAAACTTCTAACATCACCTATGGATTTAGGAGTTGTCCAATTCTTAATAGAGTTTCTTTTTTATTTATCCACCTAAACTCCCCTTGAAATCACAACAAAACTCAAGAAAGAACTTCATCAACACAAAAGTACACTTTGCAATATTAGCATAAAGTTGTTTTTGTCTAAGCACATTAAATACACATCTCAAAAGTTCAACAGTCTTGTTATACACCAAAATATCATCAAAGTAAACAACCATAAATTTGTCAATGAATGGCTTCATCATATGATTCATCAAATGAATGAAAGTACTAGGGGAATTAGTGAGACCAAAAGGCATCACCAACTATTCATATAGACCAAACTTGGTCTTGAATATCATTTTCCACTCATCACTGAACTTCACTCGAATTTGATGGAAATCACTCCTAAGATCAATTTTAGAAAAGCTACATGAACCATTTGACTAATAAAGCATGTCATCTAAATGAGGTACAAGAGGACTATACTTTACCATTATCTTGTTGATGATTCGGTAATCAATACACATTCTTCATGTTCCATCCTTATTTGGAACCAAGATGACCCACACTGCACATGGGCTCATTCTTTCTTTCACAACTCCCTTTTCAATGAGTTCCTCAACTTTCCTTTGAAGTTCCTTTGTATCCTTCGGGTTGCTTCGATAAGCCGCTTTATTTGGAAATATGGACCCTGAGACAAAGTCAATTTGATGTTCAATTCTTGTAAAGGATGGTGATCCCCTTAGGAGTTCCTCTGAAAACACATCCTCATATTCCTGCAAAATATAAGAAATAGAGTTAGGCAAAGAAGATGTTAGTTCACTAGAGAAATCTCTATGCATGATAGGGATCACAAGCCTTTGTTCCTCCACCTCCCCCTTAATGTCACGCCCCGAGTCTTACCTTGGATGGAACACGGTACTTGGAGTTACAAGTAAGCCCAAGTCAACCTTTGATCTATCATACACTGGTATTTTGAGTAAACATGCACATCGAAACTTTGAAACAATATCATAAAGCATTTATGAAAGACAAGTCTGAGAACATAAAGTTTAAAACATTTGAATAATACTGATAAATCTAAAAATCATGTCTGTCTGAAAGCCATCTAACTGAGGAGTTGCTGGGACAAGCCCCCAACTAACTCTAAGTCTAACTAAAACTTAAAAAAATGACTAAAAGAAAGAAATAATGCCCTCGGATGATGAGGACTCACACTCCAACTGCTAAGGTGGAGAATCTGAACTGCGGAGGCTAGCAGTGCTGAGTTTGAGAACCTGCAATTGTATCATGAAACGATACAACATAAAAGTATGCGTCAGTACTTTGAATGTACTGAATATATGAGAGGAATATACTGATAGATGTAAGTGACTGAACTAGAAAGAAATTCTATGACCAACTACTTATCTATATTGAATCAATCTGAAGTAACTGAGATGGTCAAAATGACCCTGTTGGTGGTAAAAAACATGCCCTAAATCTGAAAGTTCTGAGTCTGAGATACTATACTAAACTAAGTTAAATTGAAAGATTTGAAACTGAACTGAGATTCTTATTCTGAAACTAGACTGGACTGACTAGTGGGAGAGTCTGTAACCGACATATAACAACATGAGCTAGATGTCGAGTCCGATGCATACACTCCACCGGTAGGACCCAATATACCTTGCTAGGGTATAAAGGAATGAACTAGGTGATCACAAAATTCTGAGGCCATACAGGCCAATAATATGTAACTGTAACCTATGCTGGCAACATAGTTCTGGGAATTTGGGTGCGCTGGAACCCCGGTCTGCTCGGTGCTAAGTCCTACTACCACTGGAAAACATATACTAAACTATTTTGATGATAGCTCAAAACTGGGGTCCAAGACTAGTCAGGAACATATAACTGCAAGTACCCTGGTCAGATTCTGAAACTGGGTTCTAGACTGGTTGGAGCTGCTTATCTAGAGCGTCATAACCGTCTAAGAACAAACTGAAATCTGAACTAGGGTCCTGGGGCAAGTCAGAGCTATATATATATNATATATATGAAATGTCGTGACTACCTAGTGGACCAATAACTGAATTCTGATTCTAATTCTGATAATTGGGAGGCATCACTAGCACCTCGGGAAGAGACTGGAGTCAAACTGGTCAGCTGACATTTCTGACTAGCATTTGAATATTCTAGTACTTTGACTGAAGATGAACTAACAATTATGAGAATATACAAAGTATATAAGCTTTCTGACTGAATCTAAATATCATACAAGTAACTAAGTTTTTAACATATACAAGTATTATAGAAGCCCCTAACTCTGAAATATGCAAACAATTTTCAAGAATTCAAAGCTTAAGCAGGATTCTAATTTCTGACTTTTCAAAAGTTAGGGCTGAATTTCTAATTTGATCTATCAAGCATTATTTTAGTTACAAGATGGTGGAAAATAGCTACAATTAACATAGGATAGGATTCTACATGAAATGATCCAAGAACAATAGCAATAATTTCAAATACACAAACTCAGGGCTATTACTGAAAGTGAACAGAGAGAGAGAGAGCTTTGGGGAACGCAAGGGGAGAACAATCTCCTTGCTGAATTCTCATATACCTGTAGAAGAAACTCTGGTGAAAATCTCTGAGAAAAACTGAGAGGATTGACGTTTGCCCTAGCTTCTGTTCTGTGCTCCTAGAGAAATTCTACACACTGTTCTTGAGAATGAGAGAAGGAATATGGGGAGAAACCATTGGTTACCCCTTATAAAACCCCTAAATGAATGCCAAACGACATAGTTTAGGGACTAAGTAGGTAAAATTTTACAAAAATAACCCTGGGATTTAAATCTGAAATCTGGCCGACAGGAACTAACGAGTCTCAGAACGGGTCATTGGTCAAAATGAAGGCCCATTGAATCCAGCTGTGGTTTGTGGGTTCAGAAACTAAATTTACAAGGGTGACCCACGGTTAGGTACAACGGTCCATTGGAAGTAACAACGGGCTGTTGATACCTCCCATGGGAACTGGTAACAAAACAGGGCATGGGGACAACGAATGATAACAACGACTCGTTGGTAGAACCAATGGGCCGTGATATCCCCTCGTGGTTCACACTGCTGGGTTCTTAAACTGAATGACGGGTGATCACAACAGCCCATTGGAGGCTACCACCGGTTGTTGTTCCCTCCCGTTGTCTCAGGGAAGGGTCCGATAGACCCCTGAACTTGGGATTCCACAGACGACAGGACGACCTGTTGTTAGGATCAACGGGTCATCCTATGCCTCATTATTTCCCCTCGAAGAAAGGATGCTTCTAACCACGACCACTTACAACGAACCGTTGGTTCCACCTACGATCCGTTGTATGGGGTGGTCTGAGACAGCAAAATTTTCTGGTTTTTCTATGGTTTTTCATGCAACGTCTGAATTTGTTCTAGAAAAGTTTTAGGGTGTTACACCTAATCTCTTTATACTTGGAAAGAGGACTACACTTATGCTTTTCGTTAGACTCCTTCCTTTTCTCACTACCCTTCTTGGCAATTTCTTCAATACTTCCTTCTCCCTCACCCATGCCCGTCTCTTTAAGCTTCTTTATATTTTGATATACCTCCCTAATTTGTATAGGTTTAATTGGATGAAAAAGGTATCGGTGATCATTTAACAATATCTAATAACTATTGGTTCTCCCATTATGCCTAATCATGCGTGCGCATTCCCTATGCCTTCCAAGTAGTAGGTGTAAAGCTTGTATTGGTAACACATCATATAAGATCTCATTACGGTATTCACCAACCTTGAATTTTATCAACACTTATTTTTGCACCTTCAACTCCCCACATTCATCTAGCCATTGAAGTTTGACGGGGGAGGAATATTTGGTTGTGGGAAGTTTCAAGAAATTTACCAATGTGGTACTAGCCACATTGGCATGACTCCCACTATCAATGATCAAGACACATCTATTCCTTTCGATGAGACACTTGGAATGAATAAGATTTTCTTTTTGGCTTGGATCATCCATAAATTCTCTAATCATGGACGTTTTTTAACATAATTTGGCACAATGATTTCCCCTTATTGTGCCAAGGCCTCTTGCTAAAACTCCTCATCATCCCCAAAGTCGTCATCATCTTCTTAGGCATCCCCATGATCACCCTCTTGCTCTTCCTTTTTTTCCAAAACAAGGACCTTCTTCTCTTACAATGAATGCCTTCTAATTATTATATGGCCCTATCATTGACATATGAAATATTGTATAGGATAGTTCCCACTTCTTTTAGCACATTCTTCAGAACATTCCTCTCTTGTTGAGGTTTCTTCTCAAATGACATTGAAATCTTCCTTGCATCTTTGTTCTTAGTTCAATCTGAAGAAGAACTGCCTGCCTATTTATTGTTACTCCTAAGTTTAAAAACCCCTTTGGTTTGACTAGCTTATCCTCCTTAAGCCCTCTTTTCACCCTAATAGTTTCTTCAACCGTTTCATCTAAAGATGAAAATTTGTGATGCCTTATGTACCCTAAATTTGGGGAGGCGTGACGAGCACTCGATGCCACACTTGACCAAGCGAACCTTGTGACAAACCAACCCCAACTAGCCAGAGCTGATGACGCTTGGAATAACAATAATAAAACTAGAAACTATCGCAACAATAGAATAAAAATGTCTCACAGGCCAGCACGATAGATATAAATTGCCAAAAAGGCTACACCAGCTCAAACATTATATACAGATGAGCCAATAAGGCCTACAACCAAAGCAACCCAAAAGGACTAGTTTATGAGTCTCTATAGAGTTAAACATGTTGATAACTGATCTGGACAGGGCCCCGACCTACCCATTATGTACATATGTCAAAAGATCTCTAAAACAGGCAACTCCAAACAAACTGGACTATACCTTAAGGATAAGGAATTAATCTCCAAGTTCTCTAAATGTGAATTTTGGCTGAAGTCAGTTTCCTAGGCCATATAGTTTCCTACGAGGGTATTCAGGTTGACTTTCAGAAGATTGTGGTAGTAAAGAGTTGGCCTAGATCCACAACCCCAATTGACATAAGGAGTTTCTTGGGTTTAGCTGGTTACTACAGGAATTTGTAGAAGGATTCTCAACTATTGTTGTTCTATTGACCAAGTTGACTCATAAGAAGGTCAAATTGTATGAATCTTGTGAGAAAAGCTTTCTGGAATTGAAAACTTATTCAACTACTGCTCTAATGTTGACCCTACCAAAGGGTACAGATGGTTTTGTTGTATATTGTAATATATTTAGAGTGAGCATTGGTTGTGTATTGATGCAGAATGGTAAAGTCATAGCCTATGCCTCCAGAAAGCTTAAGGTCCATGAGAAGAATTATCCAACTCATGAACTCATGTTGGCAGCAGTAGTATTTACATTGAGGATTTGGCGCCACTATCTCTATGGTGCAAATGTTGATGTATTCACAAACCATAAAAGCCTGCAGTATGTATTTAGCTAAAAGGAGTTGATCTCAGAAAGATGAGTTTGCTTGAGTTGCTCAAGGATTATTACATGAGTATCCTCTACCACCTAAGTAACGCTAACGTAGTTGTTGATGCTCTTAGCAGGCTATCTATGCGAGGCACGACTCTTGTAGAGGAGGAGAAAGAGAGTTGGCTAAGGATATGCATAGACTTTCACATTTGGAATTCAGTCTCTTAGACTTCGAAGAAGGTAGTGTGCTTGTTCAGAATAGGGCCATATCATCTCTAGTGGCAGAAGTTACAAAAAAGCAGGATAGAGATCCCCTCTTACTTCAGTTGAAGGAAGATGTCCACAACCAGAAAAGTGTTGGTTTTCACACAAGGGGGAGATGGTGTCCTGAGGTATTAAGGTAGATTATGTGTCCCGAATGTAGATAGTCTCAAGAAAGGATCATGATAGAAGCACATAGCTCTAGGTATTCTATTCACCCGAGTTCCACTAAGATGTACCATGACTGGAGAAAAGTATATTGGTGGTACATAGCTCCAGGTATTCTATTCACCCAGGTTCCACTACGATGTATCAAGACTTGAGAGAAGTATAGTGGTGGAATAGGATGAAGAGAGACATTGCAAACTTTGTGGCTAGATGCCCAATTTGTCAACAAGTTAAGATCGAGCACCAAAGGCCATATGGTGTGGCTCAGAATATAGCAATCACTACATAGAAGTGGGATATGATTAATATGGACTTTATCAATGAGCAACATTATTCTATTTGGGTGATTGTAGATCGAATGACTATGTCAGCATATTTCTTACCAATTAAGACTACGGATATAGTTGAGGACTATGCTAGATTGTATATTCGAGAGATAGTAAGACTTCATGGAGTTATATTATCTATCATAATAGATAAGGGAACATAGTTTACAGCTTAGTTTTGAAAATCATTTCATAGAGGTTTGGGTTCAAAGGTAAACCTCAGTACAGTTTTCCATCCGCAGACAAATGGCCAGGCAGAGCGATATATTCAGACATTGGAAGATATGTTGAGAGAATGTGTTATTGACTTTAAAGGAAATTGGGATGATCATTTATCTCTTATTGAGTTTGCATATTAGAATAGTTATCACTCTAGCATTCAAATGGTTCCTTATGAGGCTCTTTATGGGAAGCAGTGTAGATCTCCAATTAGTTGGTTTGAAGTTGGTGGAGCAGAGTTGATAGGACCAGAATTAGTTTAACAAGCCATGGAGAAGGTTAAGATCATACAGGAAAGATTGAAGACTGCGTAGAGCTGCCAAAAGTCTTATATAGATATGAGACATAGAGACTTGGAGTTTGAGGTAGATAATTGGGTTTACGTAAAGGTTTCACCTGTGAAGGGTTTCATGATATTTGGGAAGAAAAGGAAGCTCATCCCCCGCTATATTGGTTTATATCAAATTTCAAAGAGATTTGACAAGGTATCTTATGAGATAGAGTTGCCAGCCGAACTAGTATCAGTCCATCCAGTTTTCTACATATCTATGTTTAAAAGGTGTGTGGGAGACCCTTAACTCATTTTCCCTATGGAGAGTGTAGGAGTTAAGGATAAGCTGTCATATGAGGAAGTACCAATTGAGATATTATATCTTCAGATTCATAAACTAAGGAACAAAGAGGCTGCTTATGTAAAGGTGCTATAGAGGAATCAACTAGTTGAGGGAGCTACTTGGGAAGCAGGAGCAGATATGAAGGCCAAGTATTCTTATCTATTCCCTACTAGTTCAGCATCATTTTGAGGTAACAGTTTCCTTCTGTAGTATTCTTATCAGTTTCATGTCCTATTAGTTGATGTTGAAGACCTTACTATGGTTGCACATTCTATGAATTCGGTTAAGCTCAGTTTAATTACTTCCAGTTAGATCACTTATAAGTTCAGCTTAGTCTTCATTCGAGGATGAATGATCACAAGAGAGAGATAATGTAAAAAACCTCAAAATTCTCTTAGATTATATCCTAAGAATGAAGTAGAAAAACAGCAGAAACTACACAAGACCATATAATGATTCATCAAGTGAGCCTTTAGGTGACTTGACGGATCGTTAAGTGTAGTCATCCCCAAGCTAAGTTATGAAACTTGACATTTTCTTCCCAATTCCAACGAGTTAGGACACAATCATTAGTACAAGTGATAATTTGTTAAGTAGGCCATTCTAATAGACTTTGAGGTGAGAATCAGAGAGTGACCAACTTGGTCCCAGTAGCAACTAAAGGAACTCACGAGTTGTCAAGTAGACTAACAACTCATTAAGTGGGTCGTTGCCACTGACGGGTCAAATTTGCAAACGAGATTCCAGAGTAATTTAGTAACTTTTCATATTTTAATCACCTAATCTAGAATGCGATATATTTAAGGATCTAATTATTCTAAACTCTTATTCCCGTTCATTACAATGTAAGAATCAAGATCATTAAGCTCTCAAGTTCATCAAGCAAGTTAGGAAGTCATCTTCTCCAACCTAGGGTTCTTCAAGCTTGAGTCTAAGTTTGAATTTCTAGATATATAAGGATAACTAAAGTAAGGATTTCTAATCATCCTTATGTCCTAAATCTATGAATAATTCATTGAGATTAAAGCTAGGTTTTTTCCCCAAATTCTTGGTTTGTCTTCTTTTCTATCTATTGAATTGTTCATTGTTGAGTTATTCCTATTGAATTATATCCCTTTAGATTGACTATGATTCTCTTGATGTTATTGATGATATCTTTTCATTATTGAGTTATTGATTGTTGATGATTGTTTCATGTCTCTTATACCATGAACCCTATTGCATAAAGTCATAATTTTAAAAGTACTGTTATTTGAGATAATCATTGTTTTCACAAAGTTGAGTAGATTCTAAAGAGTTTTTCACAGAGAGATTTTAAGAAAGAAAGCATGATTCTGATCATGATTTTCAAAGTTAAAGTGAAATCTTATTTTTGAATTCATAAGATGTTTCAAGTGAAAGACTCTTCATTGAGGTTTTAAATGATGTTTTGACCGAAAGACTCTTCATTAAAGTAAAGAGTGAGGGAAAGGCTCAACAAGATTTTTAAAACATCTATTATATTTATAACTAAAGTTTTTTTATAAAATATGTTTTCAAGATACCTTAGATAGGCATAAGTATATGAGCATATCTTTTGGGAGGATTATTTAGCACCGAGTTAGGTGAAGAGTTCAGATAACTCGTAAGCCCCAGAACTATGTAGCTAGCATAGGATAAGGTCATGTCATTGGTTTGGGTTACTCCTCAAAGATAAGTCCTTGGTAAGGACTTGATGTTATGGATCCACAAATTTTGATCGTTCTCTACTCTATCAACGCTTTGAGTGCTCTGTCAAATTGAGCGAGACAGTTGGACATCATGTACTCATTTATGATGGTCTCGGTTATGAGAAACTCCCAACCAAGTTAAAGTTTTACATTTATGCATGTATCTTTTGAGATTGTTTTGATGCATAGTTTTATTGCATAACTATTTTATACATTGATCATATTGTATTCTAAGCATCATTCAGAGCTTCAATTTCAAACATGTTTATTCATTCAATTTATTCTTTCAGTTCAGATATTCTTGCTTAAATGTTGTTTCATTCAACCTTATAACATACCATAAATTTCACGTGCTGTCGCCATGTAGCGTTGCATTTTATTATGATGCAGACTCAAATAGACAGGATCGACAGCAGACGCAGTACCAGGACTCCGCTATCATTCAACTTTTGGTAAGGCCTTCTTCCTTTAGAGAGTCCCATTCATTGAATCATTTTATTTTATAAAGCTTGAGGTAGACATGGGAGCTATTTCTCAGGTTATTAATTAAGCGCATTTATCTACTAGCAAAGACAGGTTAGAATGGTAATCTATGCTAGGAGTGCCCCTTACCTTAAACCTTAAGTAGCTCTCTTCAATGTTACTTTAGATAGTGGTGTTTTATGTATAAGATTGATATCCCCATTATAAGGTTACTTAGTACTTAGGTCATGGGTTCCAATCTTAGTAGCCTTTCTTCCTATCCCACATAAGAACATAGGTTCTTTTCCTCGGTTTTTGCTCTCCTTGCTTTAACTAAAGAACTACCTTTAACTTTAAGTAGGACTCTAAGAACGTTTGGATTCAATAACATTCACCTTATTGGGACCCCCTAGCACCTTCTCATCTCCAGCTTAAATTAACCTATCTTCAGTTGTAGAGGCTTCATAGATAGAGTTAGAGTTAAATCAATAATATTACTTTATAACATTGATGTTGTTTCAGTTAATAAATATTATTTTATTATATTTATCCCACATACTTATTACTTCCACTTTACTTTATTGTGATCTAAGCTAATAGTAAGCTAGGCCAAGGGTTTGCTTAGATTACTCCATGGTCTGAGTGTCGGTCGGTATCCAGGGTCTAGACTCGGAGCGCGACATAAGAGGCTCAAACCCAATCTTAGCATGGTTAACACTAGCAAGGTCTAGATATTATACCATCTCGTGGGCTACAGTGTTACCAAAAATGTCCTGTCCTATAAGTGCTCTCTTCAACGGATCCTATACCGAAATAAATGACAGATCTGACTCAATATTGATCACTGTAATGGCGGACAACTCCTCAAAGACTATTGGTAGCTTCAGCGCTTTATAAACATCAAAAACCTCTACCTTATAATGTGCACTCATAGTGAATTTCCTAATAACAAATCAATCAGTGCTCTGCCTGTGGCTCAGAATGGTCATCCCAAAATAAATGGAACTTTCAGATCTGGCTCAAAATCCAAGATGAAAAAATCCACCGAAAAGATAACCGTTCCAACTTGCACATGAACATCCTCAATGATTTCATCCGGTCTTGCCAATTATCTGTCAGCTAACTGGAGGACAATAGTAGTGGGGCGTGCGCTACACAAGCCCAACTTCTTGAAGATAGATGATGGAATCAGATTAACACTAGCTCCAAGATTGCATATTATCCGAGTTATCACTTTCTGTCCAAACGAGATCTCAATGGTGAAACCGCCTAGACACTTTAGTTTGGTAGGCAACCTATTTTGAATTCTAGAGGTGAACTCTTAAGTAAGTGAAACTATCACATACTCAGTCAATTGACTCTTATTTACCATAATATCCTTGACATACTTAGCATATTTAGGGATTCCTTGCAAGACATCAATCAGAGGCAGGTTAATGTGAACCTGCCTCAACAAATCAAGGAACTTTTTGAAACCAAATTCCTCCTTCAGCTTCTTCAACTTTTATGGGAAAGGTGGTAGTGGCCTTGGACTAGATGACGCTTCTTGAACATTTACCTCTTTCTCTAGCTTGGGTTTCTCTTCGTCAATTTTACTGGTCCTGCGTGATGCTTTTCACGTAACATGTTCCTCAACTATGTGTAGTGACTGCATTCACCTGCCCCAGATTTGGATCAGGATCACCTGGCAAACCCCCTTAGGGTCTTGTGTTTTTGGCTTTAGCTAAAGGAACCCCACGGGTGACTTCATGAGTTGTGAGGTCAGACCACGACTTGTGGCCACCCTCCGTGGCCTATGCTGCCCATCACAATATTTCCAATCCTCCAGGGTTGACCACGAGTGACCTCACGAGTCGTGAGGTCTAACCACGACTTGTGGCCAGGCCCGTGGCCTCCCCACTCAGACTTTGCAAAACCAAGCTGACCACGAGTCACTTCATGATTCGTGGTCACTCCTCATGACTCACCTCACGAGTTGTTCTGTGACCTTGTTACACCCCGTAAGTTTCTAACGTTTAGTCGACCTATTCGTATATTGGTTGAGAGTTTTAGAGTGTCATACATACGAGGAAAGGGCTCGGGGAAAGGCCGAATGGTTAAAAAGTTAGGATAAAACGGGAGGAGGCCGGACCAAGTTGCCCAGAGGGGAAATGTGGAAAGGAGCAGCCCCTCCGCGTTACCCAACGTGGAACACCCATAAATTGGCGTGACCGGCAGGGTGCCACGTTGCCTTGTCTGCCGCCTCAAATATATAAAGGTCTCACACTTAGAAGTTAGATCATTATTTACATATTCACGGTCAGAACAGAGGGAGACTGGGGAAAACATTGGAAAATCATCCGATTACGCCGCTAAACGCCATCCAAATCTAAATTAACTCCGGGTAGTGAAGTATAAGGTTGCAGAGAACATTTTGTAAAATATGCCCGGAGAATCGTCATCCCGCCGAGCCTAAGTTGGTGGAATTATTTCAAACTAGTGTCAATACGATCACGTGCCTAAGTAAGTATTTCTCTCTTCTAGATTCCCGAGAAATTACGAGTTTTTGATCTTCTTTCGATAAGTTGAAGTATAGTTAGTATATATATAT